>JAVXUL010137531.1:0-15142 GCA_035590515.1 Trichilia minutiflora
TAAATCCCTTCTTCTATTATCTGAGTATGATTTCTGTCTATCCTGTGCTGTCTTCAACCTATCTCGGATAATCTTCACTTTCTCAGTGATGGCTTCGATTAACTCAATATTGTCTAGCTTTCTCTCGCCCACTTCATCCCAGCATAGAGGTGTTTTACACTTTCTTTCATACAAAGTCTTGTATGGTGCCATTCTTATGCTAGACTGATAATTGTTATTGTAGGCAAACTTAGCTAAAGGCAAGTACCAATTCCAACTTCTTTAAAACTCAAGAACACACCCTTTCAGCATATCTTCTAATATCTGGATAGTCCTCTCTGATTGTCCGTCTGTCTGAGGGTGAAATACAGAACTGAAGTTCAATCTCTTACTCATAGCTCTTTGTATACTGAGTCAGAACCGAGATGTAAAACGGGGATCTCGATCTAACACAATCGTCATAGGAACACCATGTAATCGAACTATCTCTGTCACATACAATCTAGTTAGCTTTTCTACTGGATACTTAGTTCTGATGGGTAGAAAGTGTGTAGATTTCATCAACCTTTCCATGATCACCCATATTACATCATATCCAGATTGGGTACGCAGCAGTCCTATCACAAAATCCATAGTGATGTGTTTCCATTTCCATTTTGGTATAGGTAATGGCTGAAGTGTCCCTGCTAGTTTCTGATGTTCAGCTTTAACCTGCTGATAAGTCATACATCTGACAACAAAATCTACAATTTCTCTCTTCATTCCAGACCACCAACTCTAAACCATGGGTAGGGTAATTTTTCTCATACTTCTTAAACTGTAGGAAGCATAGGTGATTACCTTCCCATCCTGCATCAAAACACAACTCAGTCTTTGCATGGAGGCATCACTAAATATTACATATCCCTCTCCAAGAATAGATAGTGTCAACACCGGAGCTAAGGTGAGATGACTCTTCAGTTCCTGAAAACTCTGCTCATATTTCTCATCATACTCAAAATTAACATCCTTCCTCATAAAGCGTGTCAATAGAGCAGCTACCAAAGAAAAATTTTCAACAAACTTCCTGTAGTAACCTACCAATCTTAGAAAACTTCTAATCTCTGTAACATTTTTCGGTCTTTCCCACTGTACAATAGCTTCAACCTTACGAGGATCGATAAAAATTCTTTTTTTTGAGATCACATGTCCCAAGAATATCACTTCCCAAAGTCAAAACTTACATTTCAAAAACTTATCATACAACCTTCTCTCTCTCAGCGTCTGCAATACAATTTATAGATGCTGAGCATGCTCCTTCTGGTCCTCGAGTAAACCAGAATATAATCGATAAAAATAATCACAAACTTATCAAGATAAGGATGAAATACCCGATTCATGAGATCTATGAATGCAGCTGGGGTATTAGTTAACCCGAAAGCCATTACAAGGAACTCATAATGACCATAACGTGTTCGAAAGGCTGTATTGGCTATATCACTATCCTTAATCTGCAACTGATAGTACCCTGATCTCAAATAAATCTTCGAAAACACACTCGCTCCCTGCAACTGATCGAACAAGTCGTCTATTCTAGGCAGTGGGTACTTATTCTGGATAGTAACCCAATTTAACTGTCAGTAATCAAAGCATAACCGAAGAGTCCCATCTTTCTTTTTAACAAACAACATCGATGAACCCTACAGTGACATACTCGGTCTGATAAAATTCTTATCGACCAACTCTTGAAGTTGTACCTTCAATTCCTCGAGTTCAACCGGTGCCATACAGTAAGACGACATCGAAATTGGTGTAGTACCAGGAATTAAGTTAATGTTGAAGTTGAATTCTCGCTCTTGTGGCATTCTTGGTAATTCATCTAAAAATTCTCTCACCACTGGTACCTGATCAATAGAATACTCAGAGACAGTACTATCAATAATATGAGCCAAATATCCTTGACACCCTTTCCTCAAGAATCGCTGGGTTTCTAAAGCAAAAACCATACTACTGGATAAAATATTCCGCTCACCTTCAAATACTACCTCTGATCCTTCGGGTCCTCCGAAGACAACCTGCTTAGAAAAGTAGTCCACTCTAGCTCGATGCTTAGACAACCAGTCCATTCTCAAAATCGCACCAATATCCTCCATCCTCAAAGGAATCAAATCTGCTACTAGCTCAACTCCATTCACTATTACTGCACAATCCTTAAACACAGTCTTCCTCAACAACTTTTGACCTAGTGGGATATGCACAATGATCTCCTGATCTAGGTGTGACAATGGGACATTAGCATGAGATGCTAAGGCTGTGTTGACAAAAGATTGATTGGAGCCCAAATCTATCAATGTATATGCAGGCTGATCAAAAATAGTAACCATACCGATCACCACATCTGGGTTAGCCTGTGTCTGCCTTGGTTCAAAGCAAACAGTTTGGTTTGAACTCTATCTCGAATCTCTAAGCACCTCGGGATACAGCAGATGAACTATCAGCTCCTGATCTTCTACCTGAAGAAGCCGTTGCCTGCTCAACTGGTGCCTGCTGTTGGTGTGAGTAGTGCAAATTAGACTGTCCACCGGTCTTCATCCTGCCTAGCTTAGGACAAAACCTCCTTATGTGCCCCATCTCTCTACAATGATGGCACACATAAGTTTGTGGGTAAAAACCTGTACACTCAAATCTTTCCTCTTCTGAAATTGACTCCTCGACCTTCTCTCTCTTGCCAACTTCTCAGCTCAAAGAGCCATCTGAATCATCTCTTTATACCCTTAAGTCCCGGATAAAGACATCTTCTCACGGATCTCGAAATTCAAATCTTCTTCAAAACTCTACCAGTTTTCTCAACTGAGTCTCATACTCCATCACCATTTTACCCATCTGCCTCAAGCAGAGAAACTCTTACTTCTTATGGATACAATGGAATGGATTAAAGTACTGGTCTCAGAATTTTTGTACAAACTTATTCCAAGTTAACTGTGTGTTGAAGCTCTGGCCTGTACATTCGCCCACCAAGTAGCTGCTCTACCTTCTAGTAACCTGACAGTTACTTTTAACTTATACCTGTTCGCCAACTCCATATCATTCAAATCACCCCTCAAGTTTCTTAAACCATCGGTTAGCTACTATAGCATTTGTAGTACCCTCAAATGGTACACTTCTCAACTGTCGTACCTCTTTAATCAACTTAGATAATGTCGAGGCCGATTACTTTAGTAGCTTGAGCATTTTAATATATCATAAAGGCAGTCCATTGCTCGGGAGTCATATTCGGAAGCATTCCCATGCTCGATTGCTGGTATTGAGGAGGAGGAGGCTTATGTTGCCCCTCGAGTTCTGGCTGAGGCATAAACGATGTAGCCTCTTCTTCGCCAGGTACCACTCCTCTTCGTGGCCTGCCACGACCTCGTCTTGGTCTCAAAGACATTACTACAAAAAGAACACGGAGTTCAAATATATGCATTGAACATGGTGATGATGCTTCCTATGACTCGATTCACTTAGTCCACTGGAAAATTTTAAAAAAATTTATAAAATAATATGCACAATTTCAAAACATAGTGCAAAAATCAAGTTTGGGTGTTTTCAAAACCATTTTAAAAACCAAATGCTCTAATACCACTTTATTGTCACGCCCCAACCCGTAGGATCCACACGTGACAACCGCCACAGATTTCTAATATGCATTCCTTAGGTCCAGAACATTTACTAAGAACCTATAGGGTTGAAATCATAAATAAATATAAAGCATTCCCCAAAAACAATCAATAAAGCACTTCCAAAATCAAACCATCCAAGTCCACCCAAACTTCAAAATATAAAACCAATATACCGCAATACTTCTATAAACATTTCAATTCATTTCTCATAAGTCACTCCTTCAAATATAAAGATATCAAATTTTCAGATAAAAGAAAGATAATATCAAATTTGTTTACAACTTTATTTCCAGCACGCAAATCAAAATAAAATTACAAGTTCAAATTATAAAAAGGTTCTAGTGAACTAGAACACCTTAAGTGAGTCGGTTACAAGAGTATGCCTTCGCTTCTTTACCTTAGAAAGATCACCACCACCAATCGCTATCAACTTAAGCGAACCTAAAACTAAAAGGTGAGGAGGGGGGTGAGTATACGGGAGTATACTCCGTGAGTGAACCGAAAACAGTCGTAAATAAATAAATCAAGTTATCTAGAAATAAAAATCAATTCAGTAAATTAACAAACATCAATACTCAGTTCAAACCCTCAAAATCATATATTAAAATCATTGGGCTGGCTTTTATTCCCGACGACTATCCTAATCGTGGGTGTCTCGAGACCGTCAGTGGATTTTATATGCAATTAAAACACGCTGTTTATAAAAAAAGATTTTTATGCAAAGAAGAAGACATACATGATTTAGTTTATAAAAATAAGCCCATCACTGACGTTCGCCTCGGATTAGTCATGGGGTGACATCCATGACTAACCCGACGAGACTCATAGGTGATCAAAACACAGTTTCACAATAATATCATACATCATACATCACCGCACCTGTGAAGTCTCCACTCACCTAGGCGACCTCTCAATCAGGCCGTCCCTAGGCTACCTACCCTGTAGTTACAGTAAACAATCCTGACCCACATGGCCGTTATCACCAATATATCTATAAACTCGGCTCTCATAACTGTCATCACATCAAATATAAAATCTGGCCCGATGGCCATGCCATCATATAACAAACAAGAAAACTTAGCCTAACGACCGTATTATCATATAAATCATCATCAAAGCATAAACATATCCAAAAATTGGCCTACGTCCCATATTTGTATAAAACATATATATATCACATAAATCGAAATAATACATAAAATCATTTTATAAAACACAGGTATATCAATGTGGTTATAAAAACAAGTTTTAAATACAATAATAGAAATAAAATAGTCCACTCACAGCTTAGGGAGGGTATACACTCCCTAGTTTCTCTTGTTTCTTGGCGTGTCACGTGAATACCTCGTCTGCACGTCGTCGCCTAACACAAGTATCACAACTATATCAATAATCGTTTCTAAGATGCGTATCATGATGAGTATGTGTGGTATGCATATTTTCTCGGGTTCTTAAAATCGGACAATATGCAAAATCTTCCAAATTCCATTTCATTTGCATGCCCGTCTATATATTAATACTACAGACCCACATTCTGATTAAACTAACTTAAGTCAACCTGTTTTCATGGTTTTGATAAGTGGACCCCATGTACCCGTCAGAATAGTAACTTTGATTACTATTTATAGCCATCCAATTTCTCCGAATACATGTTTCTAACTTTCTACGACTTCTTCGACTTCTTTACTAAAATATTACTTAAAAACTACAATGCAAGCGATAAATCTACGAAAATATAAACAAATGCATAGTAAAACTCATACAAATCAAGTTGTTTAAACTATGAAAATAAATGTACAGATGAGTTAGAAACGAAGCTATGAACCTCGTGGTATGGTCGGTTTTCTTTGATTTGGCTTAGAAACCGAAAAGCCCCAATTTCAAGGTTGAAACCCTAGCTCCCCAAACTCAATTTTGCACCCCAATTGTTGAATCAAAGCTCAAGAAGTGATTAATGTGTGTAGTGTGATGAGAAATTAAGAGGAAATTGAAGAAATCATAAAAAAATGGGGTGTTAGGCTTCAATGAGTAGAAGAGAGAACATGAGGGAGAGGAAGAGAAAAAAGAAAGGAGAAAAAGAAGAAGCAAACGTGAAAATTTGACCCCTGACCCTTATTTATAGAAAAAGGACAAAATTACCATTTTGTTCTTAAGTTTTCTTAAAGAGAAGCTTTTAGAAGAGGGCAATTTCAACATTTCATGCCCGTTTGGTCAAACGAACTAGCATTCGTTCAAATGAACGATGCCTTCGATCGAACGAATCCCGTGATTCGTTCGAATGAATTATGATTCGATCGAACGAATAAGATTTCAATCGAGCAAATCTGGCACTTTCAAAGTCAGAGAGCTCCCCAATCTTTCGCTCGAACGATCAATCATTCATTCGAACAAAACGATCAATTCGATTGAGCGAATAGCCTTTCGATCGAACGAATTTGGTTACAACTTTTTCCAAGGAGTTTTTCTGCTTTTCGTTCGAACGTTCTGGGCTTCGTTCGAACGAATTGCCCGATTTGGTCGAATGAATTTTTCATCTGTTCGAACGAATAGCATTCTTTCTCCTTAGTCCTTCCCTTAACTGAAAAATATCATTCGGGTCCCACTCAAAATAAAACTAACATTTAATTTCACTAAAGTCACTGCATTATCATTCTCGAAACTTCATCATAACCAATCTAACTTCCTAAATGAATATAGAATCACACCCACACCCACACGGGGTATAGAATGAATGCAAATGTATGAATAAAAAAAGTACAAAATGATAGATATACCCTCAAGATCTAAGCACGGGGCTCACAAATTTACCCCCCTTAAAAGAATTTTGATCTCAAAGTTCGACGTACCTTAATACTGGAAAAGATGAGGGTATTATCGTAACATTTGCAGTTCAGGCTCCCATGTCATCTCTTCAACAACATCACTTCTCCACAAAACCTTTACCATGGGGATGACTTTTCTTCTCAAAGTCCGCTCTTGTTGATCAAGAATGGCCACAGGTTGCACCTTACACTTTAAATCTTCTCTCAAGTCGACAGGTGGCATATTAATAACATGAGAAGGATCAGGTACATACTTCTTTAACATGGATACATGAAAGACATCATGTATCCTCTGCATCTCTGACGGTAACTCCAACCTATAAGCCACTGGCCAATCCGTTCAATAATTCTGAAGGGTCCAATAAACCTTGGGTGAAGCTACTCTTGATTCCGAAACTAGATCACTCCTTTCCAGGACGATATCTTTAGAAACACTTTTTCATCCACATCAAACTCTAAATCCCTTCTTCTATTATCCAGGTATGATTTCTGTCTATCTTGTGCTGTCTTCAACCTATCTCGGATAATCTTCACTTTTCCAGTGGTAACTTCAATTAACTCAACATTGTCTAGCTTTCTCTCACCCACCTCATCCCGACATAGAGGTATTTTACACTTTCTTCCATACAAAGCCTCTTATGGTGCCATTCCTATGCTAGACTGATAACTGTTATTATAGGCGAACTCAGCCAAAGGCAAGTACCGATCTTAACTTCCTTGAAACTCAAGAACACACTTTCTCAATATATCTTCTAATGTCTGGATGGTTCTTTCTGACTGCCCATCTGTTTGAGGGTAGAAAACTGAGCTGAAATTCAACCTTGTACCCATCGCTTTCTGAAGACTAGACCAAAATCGAGATGTAAAATGAGGATCTTGATCTGACACAATTGTCACAGGTACACCATGCAACCTTATAACCTCTATCACATATAATCTTACTAGCTTATCAACTGGATACTTAGTTCTGATGGGTAAAAAATATGCAGACTTAGTCAACCGGTCTACAACTACCCATATTGCATCATATCCAGCTTGAATACGTGGCAGTCCTACCACAAAGTCTATGGTGACATGTTCCCATTTTCACTCTGGTATGGGTAACGGTTGAAGTGTTCTTGCTGGCTTCTGATGTTCAGCTTTAACTTACTGACAGGTCATACACCTGGCAACGAATTCTGTGATGTCTTTCTTCATTCCAGACCACTAATAGCTCTCTTTTATGGTTCTGTATATCTTTATGCTACCAGGATGCATTGCAAAAGCTGAATAGTGAGCTTCTTTCAGGATAGCATTTCTCAGTTCATCATCTGTGGGTACACATACCTTACCTCTCAATGTTAAAACACCATTCTGAGAAAGGTAAAAATCTCCGACATTACCATCTATAATTCTCTGGCAAGCTTTTAGTAACTCTGGATCTTGTATCTGCCTTTCTTTTATCTGGTCTCGTAGAGTCGGTCTCACAATAAAATTGACTAACATTGAACCATCTTGATCTCACTCTAATGTCACTCATAGACTTTTCAATTCTAGTAACAATGGGAGGTATGCTGATTGAACATACACCACTGTTACCGAAGCTTTTCTGCTTAAAGCATCTGCCACCACATTAACTTTTCCTAGATGATAATCAATCACCAGATCATAATCTTTGATCAACTCAAGCTATCTTCTCTATCTCAGATTTTTTTTTTTGAGTGAATAGATATTTCAGACTTTGTTGATCAGAGAAAATCTGGCACCTCTCTTCATACAAGTAGTGTCTCTAGATTTTCACGGTAAAAACAACAGCTGCCAACTTCAAATCGTGAGTTGGGTAATTCTCCTTATGCTTCTTGAGCTGCCTAGAAGCATAGGCAATTACCTTCCCATTCTGCACCAAAATACAACCCAGTCCTTACCTGAAGGCATCACTAAATATTACATATCCATCTTCAGGAATAGGCAGTGTCAACACCGGAGCTGAGGTGAGACGACTCTTCAGCTCCTGAAAACTCTATCATATTTTTCATCCCACTCAAAATTAACATTTTTTCTCATTAAGCATGTCAATGGAGCAGCTATCAAAGAAAAATTTTCAACAAACTTCCTGTAGTAACCTGCCAATCCCAAGAAACTTCTAATCTCTGTAATATTTTTTGGTCTCTCCCACTGTACAATAGCTTAAACTTTGTGAGGATCGACAAAAATTCCTTCTTTTGATATCACATATCTCAAGAATACCACTTTTCGAAGCCAAAACTCACATTTTAAAAACTTGGCATACAATCTTCTCTCTCTCAGCATTTGTAGTACAATTCGCAGATGCTGAGCATATTCTTTCTTGGTCCTCGAGTAGACTAGGATATCATCGATAAAAACAATCACAAACTTATAGAGATAAAGATGGAATACTCGGTTCATGAGATCCATGAATGCAACTGGGACATTAGTTAACCCAAACAGTATGACCAGGAACTCATAATGACCATAACGTGTTCGAAAAGCTGTCTTTGCTACATTACTATCCTTAATCCGAAGCTGATAGTACCCTGATCTTAAATCAATCTTTGAGAACACACTCGCTCCCTGCAATTGATCAAACAAGTCATCGATCCTAGGCAGTGGATACTTATTCTGGATAGTGACCCGATTTAACTATCAGTAGTCTATACACAATCACAAGGTCCCATTTTTCTTTTTCATAAACAGTACTGACGAATCCTAAGGTCACATGCTCAGTCTGATAAAACCCTTATCAACTAGTTCTTGAAGTTATACTTTCAACTCTTTGAGTTCAGCTGGTGCCATACGGTAAGGTGGCATCGAAATCGGAGTAGTTTCCGAAATCAAGTCAATACTGAAGTTAAACTCTCTTTTTGGTGGCATTCCTGATAATTCATCCGAAAATACGTCTAGGAATTCTCTCACTACTAGAACTTGTTCAACTCTATACTCAAAAACAGTAATATCCACAACATGTGCCAAATACCTTTGGCACCCTTTCCTTATTAATCTCTGAGCTTCCATTGCACAACTCAAACTACTTGACAAAATATTCCGCTCACCTGAGAAAACTATCTCTGATCCCCCAGGTTTTCTGAACACAAGTTGCTTAGAAAAGCAATCCACTGTTGCTTGATGTCTGGATAACCAGTTCATTCCCAGTATAGCATCAATATCCTTCATCCTCAAAGGAATCAAATCCGCTACCAGCTCAACTCCATTCACAGTTACAGCACAATTTTTAAACACGATCTTCCTCAATAATTTCTGACCTAGAGTGGTATGAACTATTATCTCTTGATCTAGAGGAGAATGCGAAGAGATGCTTGCAGGGCTAGTAGCAGAGGCACCACTAGATGAACCATTATTACGACTCCTTTTGGATGGAGAGTCAATCTATATGCTTAAATCCTTCCTCTTTAGAAACTAACTCATCGACCTTCTCTCTCCTGCTAACTTCTCAGCTTGAAGAGCCATCTGAATCATTTCCTTATACCCTTGATTTCCTGACAGTGACATCTCTCACGGATCTCAAAGTTTAACCCTTCCTCAAACTTGGCGCACAAACTATCTTCATTGATAAATTCTTGTATAAATTCAACCAACTCTCTTAGTTGGGTCTCATATTCTATCACTGTCTTAATTTGAGGAATTCTTGCTTCTTCTGATTGCAATGGAAAGGATTATAGTACTGGTCTCTGAATTCTTGTACAAAATTATCTCAAATCAGCTGTACAGAGGCTCTAGCTTGCATATTAGCCCACCATGTAGCTGCACTATCCTCTAACAATCTGATAGTTAGCTTTAACTTGTACCTGTCCTCCAGCTCCATATCATTCAGGTCTCCTTCCAATTTTCCAAACCATCGATTAGCTTCTGTCGTATAAGAAGTACCTCCAAAAGGCACACTTTCTAATTATCAAACCTCTTTAATCAACTTGGATAACTTTAGAGCCGATTCGAATACTTCAGCAGCTTGAGCATTCCAGTATGCCATAAAAGTAGTCTATGTAACATCCCGTGTTCTACCCCGAGGGTATATTTCTCATTTTCTACTTCTCCACCTCATACATCTGCGTTCATTTCATATCTCATGTGCTTGTGGGTGTAATCTAGGCTCAAGTGGGGAATGTTTAAGCGAAAGTTCAAATTTTGGCGGGTTCGATCAACTGAAATGGGTGATTCATTCAATCGATAATTTGAGGACTCTCGAGAAAATTTTAGCTTTAGATTCGTTCGAATGAATGGGGCTTCATTTGACTGAATGAGAGGTTCATTCGATCGAAGTGTTAATTCGTTCGGTCGAACATCGTTTCGTTCGATCGATAATTTACGAGCTCTCTGACTTTTATAGACACTAAGGGATTTGTTCGATCGAAATACTATTTATTTGACCGAATCGACGTAAAATAACAAAATTGCCCTCTTCTAGAAGCTTCCTCCTAGCTTGTCTGTGTATTTGTTTTGTAATTTTAGGCATTTTGATTCGTATGCATTTTTGTATTTATTTTCTTAAATTTATCGCTTAAATCTTAGTTTTAATGTCAAATGTGGGTTATAAAGGAGTCGTAAAAGTCGTAGGAAGTTAGAAATATAATTTTAAAAATTTTGGGTGAATGTGAACAGTAATTCTAGTTACTGTTTCGATGGGTATATGGGGCCTACTAATCGAAATCGCGTATATTATTTAAAACGAGTTGGTTTAGCTACAATGTGGGTCCATGTAGATAATAATTGGATAATTTGACGTATAATGGGAATTTTAGTTAATGTCGCCTAATAGTTCGACGATAGAAATTCGGGATTAGCAGGCATTTCATGTATTCGAATTCATGTGCATATTGGAACGAGGAATTAATAGTGATTTTATGTGTGTGGTTAGGTGACGGTTTGAGATTGGGGTATTCGCGTGAATCGTCGAAGAACGAGGGAAACTAGGGAGTGTATACCCTCCCTAAGTTGTGAGTGGACACTCTTTCTATCCTATTTTCTTATTTATAAGTTTGTTTTCTCTATAAATGAAATAATATGCAAATATTATAATTGTTTTTCGTTCTTAGTTTTAAAAGTGAAAATGTTTATATACACGTGTTGGATATGATTTTGAGATGGATTTGATAATGCTTTGGTATTTTGATGCATGTTTTATATGATGACATGGTCAGTGGGCCAGATTTATATATGTTATATGGTATTGCAGCCTTGTGTGCCAGTTTACTATAGCTACAGGGTGATAGCCTGGGGAGGTGATCACTGGAATGTGGACCCCCAGGTGAGTATATGGTGGTAGCCTAGGATTGGCCTGGGAGAGAGGTCACCTAGGTGAGTGGAGGTTGTATAGGTGGACCATTATGTGATTATAGTTGTGTTGTGATATTGTGATGGGATTAGTCCACCTGTGAGTCTCGTCAAGTTAGTCACGGATGTCATCTTGTGACGGCTCGAGGCAAACGTTAGTGTTAGGCACCTTTTTCTGATAAAAGTGTATATTTTATAACTATTGCATTTTAAATCTGTTTTTCTTAAATAACATATTTTTCTGCATACAAAACCCATTGACGGTCTCGAAACGCCCACGGTCAGGATAGTTGCCGGGAAAGGAGCCAACCCAATAATTTTATAATATGTTTTTGGAAACTATATTTGAATGTATGCATAAGCGCACCGCATCGTTTTAATTTATAGTTTATTTCGTTCACTCACTGAGTATACTCCCGTATACTCACTCCCTCACTTCTCAGTTTTAGGAAAAGCGATAGGATAAGGGCGGGTGGTGGTGATTGCTCCAAAAGTGAAGGCTCAGGTATAGCTACTTCGATTCACTCAAGAAACTTGTAGTCTATTGGTTTCAAATTTCAGTTTTTTTTCTTTTATTTGTGAGATTTGGTATCTGATAAACAAATTTGTAATAAATAGTGTATCATGAGTTAGGATTGATTCCCACAGATTTTATTTGAGTATGTTCTTTTATTGATTTATGCATATTTATATACATTGGAAGTGTTTGCGAACTTGTTTTATCTACTTGGAGTTTTGGTGTTTGGCTGGGTTTTGTTTGGAAGTGTGATGCGAAAACTTTGTGAAAACAGGTTTTATAAGAGCCTTACAGGCCTACAGGTTGTACTCTAGGGATTGAGTACACCCTGGAAGTCTGTGGTGGTTGTTTCATATGGGACCTACGGGTCGGATCGTGACAGCATTAATAACCCACTAATAGTTTTAGGGTTGCTTATGGCCAGAGCGATTACTAAAATGGATGACCAGTTCAATGATTTTTTATCAAATCATATTTTCAAAGTAGATCAAATATTTAAAAAAATTTTATCATTATATTATATTAAAAAGATAATTTATTTTGAAGATTTTTATTTAAAGAATTATTTATTTTATATATTAGTTCACTCATATAGTATACTCCTATATATTTACCTCACTCACTATTTAATTTTTAATTCGACTCATCTTCATAGAATTTGAGTCTATTAAGGTTGTATAAACTATTTGTATTTTGTATTTATCTTTATGAGATTTGTAATGGATTAGTAAATTTATAAACTTTGTATAATTATAAGTTAAAGTTTTCTTTGTTTATGTGAATTGTTTTAAAAGTTTATAAATAACATTACTATTATTTATATGAGATATATATTTTAAATACATATGATGATAGATTATGAGATGGTATTGTATATTTTGAAGTGATTGAGATTGAATTGGGATTTGATGAAGAGTGGGTTGTTTGGAATGAAAATTTGAGAGTATTTTTAAATGTTTTGATTTATAAACAGATACCATAAAATTCTTATAATTTCTTAATATAAATTCAGAGGTTTTAGAATATATATTAGTAGTTTGTAGCGATTATCATATGTATGACTCACGAGTCAGGACATGATAAAAGTAGTCTGGGATGGACCGAGACAATGACTATCTAGATGAGTGAGTGCACCGATAAGATCGATATAAGGGAGACAATACTCTTATTAATGATAAAATAATCCACTAGATGAACATATCGAGAACAGTCATATGTGGATTCACAGACTACTCGAGGTCAATATCAATGATGGATTCAATTTGTTTAACAAAAAACTGTTTATCATTTTATTATAAATTTATTAAAAATATTTTATAAATATATGTATTATATGATGGTTGTAATATGAGGATAGTTACTGACGGTTTGAGATTACTCTTGATAAGAGTGATCACTGAGAAAAAATGATAAGACTCAATGATTTTTATATATGTAGCAGGCTATAATTTTAAAATAAAAGAAATATTGTCAAAAATTATTTTATTAAAGTGTTTTACTAAAACCCACTTTTTTCTTATATTTTATTTTTGATCTATTTTACATACTATATCTACTCATTGAGTGTATATTAGTATATTTACCCTTTTTTCCCCACTTACAAGTAAAATTTGAGCTTAATAGAAGTATTAGAAGGTGGTGATAATGTCAAGATAATACATTTAAGTATATTTCTTGAATTCGACTCACATTTCATGTTATAGAGTCCATTGGAAGGATTTATAAAGTTTACATTCTCTTTTCTTATTACAGGTTTTGTAAATCCTTTATATTATTTTGTACTTGACTATGTAAACAAGAGATTTAAAATTTTTATATATTGATATATGAATTTCATTACGAAAGAAATTGATTTAAATGATTTAATATTATATGTTTTCTAGGTTAATAATGATATATGTTTTGAATTGATATGGATAATGTTAATCTAAGATTTTTTTTTTTGATATCATAGAAGTATTTGAAATTTGATTGTGAATAAATATTGAGAATGTTGATATTTAGGGATTTTGGATAATTTATATTGAGAATGTTTTAAATATTTTTATAAAAAATAGGTACCATATTAACCTTACAAGTTCTTGATATGTGTTATAAATATAAGAAATATATGTCAAGAATCTGTGACAATTGCTACGCATAAACACCACAATCAAAAACATGACAAATAAAATAAGAATATATTAATAATAATTATTTATTTAATTTAATAATATTATTTTATTGTATTTTATAAATTTAATTTAAACATATTAGCTGACTTTGTATTTTATATACATAAAAATATTAATTCTATCTATTTTTTATCATTATTAGTATATTCTCACTATAATATAGTAAAGATGTCTTTGTTAGAATTTTTTTTTATATATTTTATAGTAAATATTATTTTTTATTTTAATAATTTTTAAATTTTTCTAAAATAAAAAATATATAGTAATAATACTTACTATCAAATTATTTTTACAAATGAATTTGTATACTTAACAATAATTAAAATTTATTTGAGTTATATTTGTACATAAAGTGAGATAAAATGTGTGACAATTATATGTTATTAATATATACACACACATATTAGAAGAGTTAATAATTAAGTTGACATTTCTTAGTTGCCATTATGTGTGGGTGGGAAGAAATAGATAAAGTTGGTTGCCCAATTTATAACTGCTAACTGAAAAATTTCAGTTGTACCCTTCTAATTTAAAAATTAAAAAGTTAATTGTCAAGTTAATAGAAACTTGAAAGGTGAAAGGTTGAAATGTAGATCTGTTAAACAGGTCAACAAATCGCAAATTAATTCGTTAACTCATCATTTAGGTGTGAAACCCGTCCCTTAGCATTATGGGCATAATAGTAAATCCCTCAAGAGTGTTCGTGCATGCCTTCATGGTTAG
>JAVXUL010137542.1:0-15140 GCA_035590515.1 Trichilia minutiflora
AGTGTAATTAGCATTTGGACGATTCGTACGAGTCTATTCAGTGAACTCATACTCAATCAATGAGCACCTATACACTTTCTTTAGTGTCTCAACATAGGTAATCTATAAGATCGATTACCCTCTATCACATGAGTAAGGATAGTATATATTAGTTTTTTTAGTACTATAAAGATCCTATTTTATAGTCCCACGACTAGAACATTTAGGAATAACACTATAAACGTACAGTTTCATAAATATGAACTCATCATAACAATATGTATTACATAAATTCTGTGGACTTTATCATTATATGTAAATCAAACATACATAAATGATAAAAGATAATATATAGAAAAGATTACTCTTTTTATTAAATCATAAGATTTACAAGAGTTTTTTTATATAATTTATAATCACAGATCACATCGTGATTGACTTTTAGGATATGCAACTCTTTCAAATCCCTCTTTGATTTTGGGTTTCTCTCTCTACTATTCTCATTAATGATTATAGGTAGAGAGTAACCATCCTCTATGATAGTGATGATCTTAAACTCTAATGTGCTAAAGTAAATCAACATACGCTTTTTCCAATAAGCGTAATCTGTACCATCAAAAAATGGTGGACCCTCTACCATCTAGGATGGAATGCTTGATAATACCATAATGATTTACTACTCATAGGATGTAAGTATTTGTTAAGGTGAGCTAGCCTCTAATACTAATTGAAGGCTAGCGAATATCACCGAAGAGGGGGGTGAATTAGTGATATGGCAAATTAAAAACTCAAAGAGAAATTTTTTTTTAACGAAGTGTGAATTATGGAAAAAATGAATGTAAAAATATTTTACTAGAAATACAGGTGTAGAGAGAGAAATATTAAAATATAACATAGTAAATTTTTATAGTAGTTCGACAATTAGCCTATGCTCACTCTTCTTGATTCAATCCCTTGAATTTGAGGTATCACTAAATTCTTGTTTAATTATAGGATAAAAGAACCCAATACAAACTCCTTTTTAACGGTGAAGGATAACTACAACAAAAGTACTTTATTTTTACGGGAGAAGCTGTCCCAAATACAAACTTCTTACAGGTTGAAGTTAAACCCAATAAATAGTAATAAATGCTTAAGAAAAAATAAAATTTAGTTCTCTCATAGAACAAGTTTATAATAGTGTACAGATTTACTCTCTTAAGAATAAATTTTATAGAGAATAATCACAAACTGAAAAATTGAGTATATTCCTTTTGTCACTTAATATTCTTTTCAATAATTGTTTCTCCTTTCTTCTTAATTTTTATTCAATGCAAATTCATTTGTATTTATACATTCATTGGTTTTCTTCCAACGATTCTCTGCATCAACATTTATTTTGTGTATTTAATTCAAAAACTAGCCGTTATAGTCTTGAATTTGTCATAGGTGTCAATACCTTCCTTCAAGGTTTCAATACATTCAGCTTGGTAACTAGAAGAAGTCAATATGTTTTAATAAGGGGCCTCAATACTTTTTCACGCATATGACATAATGTCAGTCACAAACATATCAATACGTTTGAGTTGTCTTTCAAGTGTATCGATACGTTGATGCAAAGGTTTTGATACTCGAGCATTTTATCTTCACTGTATCACTTAGACTTATCAAATGTGTCGATACGTTTTAGTAAATTACCGATACCTTTCAACTAACCCACAAATTCTTGACACTTTGACTTTAAATTAAAAATAGTTGAAAATTCGTATTTCTTTCTAATAAAGACCAAGTAAGAAATATATGTCCACTATGATTAAACAACAATATAATTTTATCAATTTACAATATAATTACATTAATTATCATTTAAATTATCACTTAATCATTTTAGCTATTTCTTATGCATTTCATATATTTAGTATCATAAAAAACACTTTGGTGTTATCATACGGGTGATATGAGGTTGACAAAATTAATCAGAACAATGGTTTCGATTTTTACCCTAATATGAGTCCCTAAGTTTTTACTAAAATAAAATTTCAGTAAAAATTTTCAATTTTTCTCAACCCTATATTAATATTTGTGATGGATTTTTTTTGGCCACCAAGGCTATTCGAATTTTAAATTCCCTATAGTTGTAAGGTTCATTTATTCCATACTTGTTGTTTTAAATCTTGTCAATCCTGAAAAGACATAGTATTTAAATGTGTAATTTCAAATTTCATAACAGGGCTATCTGTCATTTTAAGGGTGGATAACATTGACGACAGTATATCTTTTTAGGTTACTTCATGATTATAATATGATGTATTACAATCTAATCCATCCAAATCTGATAGTTAGGGTTAACACATCGCCTCATTATTTATAAAACACCTATAGATACACCCATGTCTTACCATTTTCTCATCTTTGCTCATATTGCTCACAAAAACTTTACTTGATTGAATAATGACGTCGTTCAAGCTCTCTAAATTCCAAAGTCTCTTTATACTTTCAATCTGCTTTTATAATAAATAAGTAATCTTGAACATTTCCTTTTGCATTTTTGTTTTATAAAAGTGTGATTTAGGAAAACTTTCATTCAATTAAGTAGGATAGAGCATAGTTCTGTATTATGCAAGTTTGACTCTTCGTTATATAGTCCTATATTTCTAAGGTTGTATTATGAGAGTACAACCTTGGTATTCATAAGATTTGAGGTATACATGTATCCAAAACCCCAAGATTTGTGCATTTTTAACTTAAAAGCCTTTAGATCGACCCTAACTTCTACTAGATGTAAGAAAATGAGTTCTAGTAATGACAGTGTAGAGATTCTATTAGGAGGTGAACTCTTATTAGACATTGCCCTATTTTATGTCACCTTCAAGCTTTTCACCAATTCTTTCTCTAAGGTAAATGATTAGGGTTTGTTACTGAGTTTAACCTAATTTTTCCCTTGCCTTTAATTAGAATCAATTACGAGGCCAATATGTTTTGTTCGATTGTAAGTGACCATAATCTGAAGGTGTACAGGAGGGAATATTAGATTCCAAACATTATCACCCTTTGAGGCTCGAATTTAAGGGAAATACCATTCTTTTCCGCTTGAGGTGAAATAACCTTCAATGAAAAGCTCCTTTTGATTGGCGTTAAACTCTAAATTTAAGTATTTTTTGCAAGAATTTTAACACATTTGTAATAACCCCCTCTAATGGCTTATCCTAAATAATTGGCATATCCTGATCGAGATGTATGTTTTGTGAAGTTAGTACTATGATGATAAGCTTGACCTGGATAGGATAGCTTATATTTATATCCTGAGAAAGAATCCCGCCGCGAGTTTGGGATAATACTACCTTCAAACTCGACCTCGGACATCCAACCCTATGAAAGAAAATCCTTCTAATAATAAGAACTAGAAAGATAAATGATTCTTTATAGAAGAAGATTAAGACTTATTTTTCAGAAGATATCATGAGGTCTCTTAACATTACTCATGCCAAGGTGCATAAACCCAAATTGCCTAGAGAGTTTTGGGGGAGAATGGCTACTTTAGAAGAAATTTCCAATAAATAAAAAGAATTGTTTTTTGACTCATCTCTAGTGAATTTTAGGTTGGTGGCTTCTCAGATTTTTTGGATAACTTTAAATAGAGCCAAGGTTGGAAAGGTTAGGTTGTAACTTTTTCAATTTATGACTTATATGTGCACCTCTTGTATATTAACTAATCTTTCTGATAACATTTGCAAGGATGTTAGGTTGTGAACCCAAGAAGCCTTCTTTTACCTATAGAATTACTGCATGTTAAAGAATAGGGGGGCTAAAAAATTCTCAAAGGACTAGTATACTACTGCCACCTCCCTACTAAACGAAAGATCTTAAGAAAACCCCTCTTAAGGGAGGTTAAGAAGAAAGCCCTTTCTAGGCTCACTTTAAAGCAAGCAACAACTCAAAGGAAAAGGTGTTAGGGCAAACTGAGGTCCCATATCAAGAGAAAAATCTCGAACCTTTAGAGCCAAAAAGAGGAGCAGTAGGAGTGAAGGTTCCTTCGTATATGGATTTTCTTTCAATTTTTTTAATATAAGATAATTTAATGTCTATACATTAATAAAGAGAAAACTTCTGAAATTACTAAGTGTTAGGCTTACCCCTTGCCCTTTTTATCTTCTTTTTTTTGGGCGTGTGTAACATAATGTAAACTTAGTTACATGAATAAAGAAAATGTAACATAATGTAAGAGTAGTGCCTTTACTACTATGTATAATAACTCGTGAATGCCAAAAATATTGCCTCCAAGCTAATTGTAAATATATATAAATAACTTGTCTATTAAGGTTTAATACATGCGCTTTCGTATCAGGGATCAATTTTCTATCTTCATGTTATAGGAATTTGCACTAGAGGGTTCCTAATGGCTTTCATACATAAGGCATTTGTTGAGCACTACTCTTATATTGCTTTTTAATTCGAGCTAGGAGCTATCTTTGGATTGTAAAGTTGTATGTTCAAAAATTCTTCCCCAACTACCTCTAAATTAAAGCATTATACCAAAGATTATTTTTGAATTATTGTACAATTGAGATTTTTTTTTTACTGCCTTTGAACAAGGCATTATGATTAGGATTATTTCTAGATTATGGAGTTGTGTAATCGAGAATTCTTCTCGGACAACCTTCAAACCAAGGTATTATACCGTGAATTATTCTAGATCATTGAGTTATTGTTAAGGCATATGGTCAATAATTTTTCAAGAGCTACCCCCAACTTAAGGACAGGGTTGGGTATGATTTTTAGATTGCCTCTAAAATATCCGATTAACATAGGATAGCCATAACTACCAATCAATTCTTAGAAAAATATGAATCCATCAACTAATAACCATGCTTTTACATTGATTGTTGCCTTCATAATCTAACCTTTTGACTCGATTTTCCTAGGCAAAAAAGACTTTCTTAATAGTATGGATAGTAGTCTGACCTTCCTTTAGGAATTTATAAACTCTTAATGACTTGATTGATTTTCTTAGCTTTTCTTGAATTATTCTTCCTTAGAACTGAGGTAACAACTTAGGTTTTTTCTTGAGAATGTTGTTAAAATTAGTGTCGGCATTCATCAGGTTGATATTTATGAAGAACATCAGGAAGGAGGTAGAAAACAACCATGTATAAGTCATATTTTTTATTAATTTGAAAAGATACATGATTTACAATGTCAATTAAAATCACAGGTAGTAAAGCTTAAGCATATCAGAATTCTAAGATTTTTTCACTTTCCTCATGTCTAAGTACTGTAACTTGTAAACATTAGGTTTTTGAACTCGAATAATCTTATATAAGCCTTCCCAATTTGCCATTAATGCTTTTTTTCTAGATACTATTATATTAGAGATGGTCTACTTAAGGATAAAACCACTCACATGAAATTTTTGAGGTTAGACTCTTTTGTTATAGTACCAGGCAACTCATTGTTGGTAGGCCACAGTCCTCACTGAGACCCGATCCTTTTTTCTTTCAGTAAAATCTAATTTTAAATGTATAGTCTTTTTATTATCCTCTTTATCAAAATGTCTTACCCAATATGTCAGAGTATCAATCTTCATAGGTACAACTGCTCTAAACTCAAATGCTAGGTTAAAAGATGTGTCTATAATAACTATTCTCGAGGTTATCTTATATACATATATAACTTATGACATCTTATCCACCCAAGATCTTTTGTGATCACTAAGCCTTTCTTTTAGCAACTTCTTGATTGTTTTGTTCGCTTTTTTACCTGCCTATTTATCTTAAGATGAATGAGTGAGACAAATATCAACTCGATATTTAATTTTGAGTAAAAGTTTCTAAATTTTTATTGTCAAATTGATTTCATTATTAGTAACGATAATCTTTAGAATATCGAATCAATAGAGTAAGCTGTTCTTGACAAAGACAATGGTCTATTGTCTTTGTTAAGAATAGCTTACTCTATCAATTCAACATTCTAAAGATCATTATTACCAACAATCCTGATATTGTTTAACTATTTGGATAGCATCTTAAAGAAATAGAGGTTAATAGTATCCCTACTTCAAGACTTTATAGGCTAATATTCGGTTGTACCATAGTCATTGTAAGTGTCATAATATATTTCTTTTAGTATTAAGTCAATTTTATTGGGCCCAAGGCATTTGAGATATGATTGATTAAAATTGTGCTTGTATAAAACTCTGTCTATAATAATATACCTTAATGACCGATTCTTAATTTTCCTGGCATTTTTTTACTATTAAGTAACCTTCTATCTTATATATATTATCTAATAAGGTCTATCTAGATTAGATCTCCATTAACCTTAGCTATTAGAAAGATTAAAGCCAGCTGTTCAATGCTTTTTTTGGCTAAGGTATTAATAGGTATGGACTTGAGAGTCTTTTCGTGAAATGTCGAGGCGAGTTTTAACAAGATATTGGCTTAAGAATTCTTTATCAATGTATTTGTTCTATTGTGATGACCCTTATGAGTTGGTTTTATAGGCTCAAAATTGATTATTGATTTGGTTTATAATCAATTATGAATCTCCCTTAACTTTAATAATTTTTGTCCCTACCAAACTTGTCATCTTTAATTCTATCAATAATACCTCATACTTAGCCTCATTTTGAGTCATTAGAAAATCAAACTTGAGAGTACTCATAATTTATTTTCCCTTAAGTTTGACGAGAATAATATTTAGCTCTCATACCTTGAGTGTTTATTGCCTTATCGATGAAGATTTTCAGGGCTAAAGGGAGGAGTTTTACCCCTTCAAAGTTCTTGACTTCGTTGGCCCTTACTTTATAAATTTGATATACTGTCAGAGTTTTAGAGAATGACTATTCAATCATAAAATTAGCTAAGGCTTGTCCTTAATGGCTTTCTTTGGTTTATAATTGATGTCAAATTTACTATGCTTGATTGACCACTTGATTAGTGTCTCGAGAGTCTTACTAGTACATGATTTACCTTAAGAGCTAGTCAGTTAATATTGAGACAAGGGGCCTGAAAATATGACTATAACTTTTGAACTACTATTACCAAAGTAAGCTTGAGCTTTTTTAGAGGTGAGTACCTAGTCTTTGGATTCACAAAAGATTTACTTATATAGTATATAAGTTTTTGTATCTTATCTGAATATTTCTTTACAAGCATCATGTAAGATCTGGTCCAAATCTGTCAATAATATTGTTCGCTTTGGCCCAATCCTTGGAACCTTACGATTTTGTTCTTGGTAATGGGTTATCCTGAGAACTTCCCAAGAGATCACCCATCTTGATACTACTCTCATCCAAGCACGCTTAACTGCGTAGTTCTTGAAGTTAAACCACCATCCTTCCCAAAAGACCTTGTTGATAACTTGGTTCCAACTCTACATATATAGCCCAGTAACTTTCTCTCCTATTCTGATGTGGGATTTGGTTCATCCTTGTCATCTTAGAAGTCTGTTAAAAGTCACTACTTACTCAGACTCCCTCGACCTCGATACCACCTCGGCCCCGGTACCACCTCGGCCTCGATACCACTTTTCGCCCTCATCAGACTGGGATGTTACAGGCCCACCAGTTTTAGCCTGATTCATCCCTGAACCATCACCATCATAGTGGAGGAGAGTTGGCTCTGATACCAATTGTAACACATGGTCTAAGTCTATCAACAATATTGTCTGCTTTGACCTAATCCTTGGGAGCTCACGATTTTGTTCTTGGTAATGGATTATCCTGAGAACTTCCTAAGAGGTCACCCATTTTGGTACTGCTCTCATTCAAGCACACTTAACTGCTTAGTTCTTAGAGTTAAACCACCACCTATCCCAAAAGGTCTTGTTGACAACTTGATTTTAACTCTATATTTATAGCCCAGTAACTTTCTCTTCCATTTCAATGTGGGATTTGATTCATCCCTGTTATCTTAGAAGCCTGCCAAAAGTCGCTCTTTGCTTAGGCTCCCTCAGTCCCGACACTACTTCCCTCCCTCATCGGACTGGGATGTTACACATCATGTAGGATCTTTATATACTGAGGCTCACCAACGTTGTTACAATCCCAAATGTTTCTTTAGTTTTTAAAAATTAGCCTCACACTTCTTTTTCTATGTCATACTTTTTCTTTTTATATTTAACTTGAAAAAATATAAAGCATTTATCCGTGGACTTGGAGAAGAATTTGTTGAGGACTGACACTCTTTCAATCAGGCTTTATAACTCTTTGAGTGTTGAAGACGACTTCAAATCTAAGATTGCCCTCACTTTTAAAGGGATGGCTTTGATCCTTTGATTCGAGTTCTCAATCGAATATTGGTAAATACTTGAAATTGAAGTCTTTAGCCAAAACACTTTAAAGTTATATGAAAGAGTTTTGTGATAATAAGTTTAGAGTATAATGATTATTATTCCAAATGAAAACTGAGTTTAGAATTTTTGACATTTGTAGGTCTTAACTTAGTTGGTATAAGACGAATGAAAGAAATTTATGCACATAAAAATTATAATTCTTGATAAAAGGTTCGATAAAACCTTTCTTTGTTGTAGTTTAAGAATTGTGACACATTGTTAGATGTTAACTATAGTCGTTGAGTACTCGAATGGTTCGAACTAGGATCGATGAGATTGATTTTGACTTATGGTTAATTCATAGTGAACCCAAGAGGTCACAACCTATAACTTATGCTCATTCTTGTTATAAAAGAGAATGAATATTATTTATAGGAGAGTTAGCACTCTCAGATATAATATTAGACTGAAAGTAAACGATTTACACATTAAATAATTTAATAAATTCAAAAGTGTTGTTTAATGATCTGAAAGTAACTTAGAGTAAGTTATAATATTCTATTAATATTTAAAAATAAAAATAAAATTAAAATAAGTTTGATCAAAGCAAGTTTCACCGGACTTAACACTAGTTTGGCATAAAGTTGATAATTGAGATCTTCATATATATTTTGTATGTTACTATTTCAAAGCTTCTTTGATAAGGTTTGGGACATATTTGTCTTTGACTTAAATGTCAAGGACATTTTAGAAAATGATACAATAATATAAATATGGGTCATTTTTTATTTTATTAATAATTAAGAGATAATTTTTTAAAATTGAAAAGTCTCATCAAGCTCTCTCTCTCTCTCTCTCCATATTTTGGCATAACTAGTGCATGAGAATTTGTTTTATTTCTTACAAACACCATAGATTTAGGGTATAATCTTCATTGCTTTTTATTAAAGGTTGGTGATACTTATCTTAGATTTCATTAATTTTTACCATATTAATGTTTAATGCATGATAAACTCTAATCATTGCTAAACCATATAATTAACCCTTAAATGGTATTAGAGTAGTTGAATATGTTTATTATATATGTGATTTGCAGTTATGGTTGATGGATTTGTTGATTGCAGCATGAGTTTGGTTATGGAGATTTTAGGATTAATGTTTTCATAATGTGTTTTTATGGGAAAGATGATGAATAAGTTATCATCTATGTGTTTTAATGTGATTAACACTCTCATATGATGATGGATAACACTTTGGAAGCATTGGTTTTATGTGATAGAAGTGACAAAATATAATGAATTTATATAATGATAAATTCGGCCAAGATAGAAAATAATATACAATGGTTATATTTTTATGGATTTACGTCATGGTTTGATGTTAATTTTATGAGATGAAATTGTGATGACCATGTTTAAAACCTTAGAATTTTTTACCAAAATGATTATGTTTAGGTTAATTAAAGCATATTTAAATATTAAACATAGTTAATGAACATGGTTGATTGACATTAATGGTTAATAATATTTAGATGTTCATTAATTGGATTGTTTTAATGTTTGGCCATGTTGGTAGTTAAGGTAATTAATTGTTAATTGATTTGGTTGTTTATGTATAATTAATTCATGTGATAAATTGTGTTGTTTGTTAATGAATGTTAAAGTGATTAACATAGGCTAATTAATGTCCATCATTTACTTAGCCAATGAATTAGTTACATAAACAACTAGATTACATATATGACATGTAATTATAGCCGAACGAAACAATTTAGTTGTATAATAGTCAAAAAATCCAAACCGATTAAAATTGATTTAATAAAATTTACTTGTGTTTAACGATTGTAATTATTCAACTATAAGGGTAATTGTTCATAAGACGATTTATTTAAGCCAAATGAGTATTAAGATTTCTTATGTGACAAGTATTCTCTATTGCGCATATGAATAATATCCACATAATTAGTAATCAATTGAAAAATGTCGTTAGGGTGATATACTAAAATCTCATTTGTTATGCGTATATATAAGTGTGTATGTGATATATATGGGTATATATATTTATAAAATAATAATTGTTCATGAGATGGATAATTATAGTATAAATGCTCAGTTTTAAAAGACAATTTTATGAAAAATGTCTGAATTAAGAAAGTATTTATATGAGATTTGAATGATTGAGTGCTTGAAAAATTTTCTTAATAATTATCATATGTTTGCCTTATATTGTAGGGTAATTAATAATTCTTTTACATAAATTTCCTACTCTAAGATTTCTATGATATAAGGGATACAAGATTTGTGTTTTTGAATTGGGTTATCCAGTTCTCAGTGATATTCGAGTCTCGACCAATATTTCTATGATGTGAGGTTGAAATAAGAGTATTTTTTTGAAAAGTACAATGATTTGGATATAACTAGTATAAGATACCAAGAATTCTATTATGTGAGGTATTTGGAACTAGGATAAGGAATCATATTGAATCCTGTATGTGATCTAGAAAAGAAATTGTTCTTTACTTATTGTAGTTAATTGACTAAGATTTCTATCATGTAAGGTCCATTAATTTGAAATGAGAATTTGATATCCACTAATTTTGAAAATCTAATAAAACTTTTAAAACTTACGTTTAGAGTTGTTAAACGGGCCAACAGTCCACAAGTCAGCCTATTTAACCCACCATTTTGGTGGGTTAGGACTAAAAAAAAATTGGTTCGTTTAATTCACGGGCCGATTTGACCCGATTTGTTTAACCTACGAGTTAAACGGGTTAATTCGTTTAATTCGCGGACCAACTCATTTAACCCATTTAATTAAAAAAATTAAATCTAATTTTTTTAGCCTTTATATTTGGATGATGATTGATTATGCTTGAATGTTAATAATGATATTAGACTTATTATTTATAAATATTCAGTGGTGTTGGATTAGTATATTTTAAGATTTGAGATTATGTATTTAGACTTATAATTGTTGATGAAACTTTTATTTAACTTGTTAAAATTTTTATATGTTAAATTATAATATAGTTAATTTATGTTGTATTTAGATTATAGACTTATTATTGCTATTAACATATTTTATTTATTATATTTTTAATTTAAAAGTTTTAAAGTCAGTCCACGGGTAGCTCTTTTAGGCTCGTTAACTCGCGGACTGGATTAAGACCAATAAAATATTAGCCTGTATAATAAATGGATTAGCTCGGCTCGATCCATTTAAGGCCAGTCCACAATGGGCCGAACCGAGTCGGCCCAGTCCGTTTGACAGCCCTACTTATATTAAGGAGTATAGGGTTTAAATTAGACAGTGAGAGTTGATGTGATCAATATTATATTTTTTTAATAAAATGCGTTTGATAGTTAAATTCATTTTTGTAATTCAATACACTAATAAAAATTTTTAAATTTTTTTTAGTTTTCTCTTAATGATCAATAAAATGTCATCACCAAATATTTTCGCAAAAATCTTGGATAACAATCTTTTATCTGGATTAAAACTAAAAGACTGGTTAAGAAATCTAAAAATTGTTCTGGATTTTAAAAAAATTAAATATTTGTTAAAAGGTGAGTTGCCTATGTCAGTATAGGCAGATGTTTCTTAGGACAAACATGATGTCTTTAATAAATGGCATACAGACAACCATAAAGTATGGCTTTATATACTAGCTTCAATTAATAGGAAGCTTTAGACACGATATGAGATTATGACATTTACTCAGATTTTTACAAGAGTCGTATGGAGAAAACTCTAGGGTTATAGAATACGAGATATATAACACCCTATTTAACATGAAGCTCAGGGAGGGAATTCCACTTGATAACCATGTCATCAAGATAATAAATCTTATTGACTAGTTGGATGCTTGACACATTGTTATGATTGATCGCTTCAAAGTCAATCTGATTTTTCAATCTTTCCCACCTAATTATAGTAGGTTTATAACAAATTATAATTTGAACAGAATTAAGCATACTCTCCCCGAGTTATTTAATGTGCTTTAAGAATATTATAAACAAAATAATTAAAAAAAACATGAGAATGTCTATATGACCACTATCAATAGGATTGGTAAAAGGTCACAACGCTCATCTCAAAGTCTAAAAAAACCTAATAAAAAAAAGCTAAGAAGGCTCAAAAAGCTTAGCTTCCTAAACAATCCAAATTGAAGCCCAAGAAAAAGTATTCCTATTGCAGGATCGAAGGATATTGGGAAAAAAATTGTCTTCAATATCTCGATAGTATTTAAAAGATTAAAAAAAGTATGTATAACAGTTACATGATTGAATATGAATAAGTATTAATTTTAACATTCACTCATAGCAATTGACTCATTTTTGTATGTATTTATAGGTACTGCAGAATAGTTTTGAATTATTGCGCGATGAGATCATACTGTGAATGACCAATGAAGCAACAGTTGCTCTTATGATTATTAGATCGTGCAAGCTCAAGCTGCCATCCAGACACATTTTAAAATTAGATAGTGTTTAATATTTTATTTTTGCTATATGAAACATAATTTCTATATCTGTACTTTGTAATGACAGTTATTCTATACAATTTAATAGAAATAAATATTTATTATATTTTTGAAATATATGTATTGGCAAACTAACTAATACAAATTATTTGTATGTCCTTCAATAGAACAATAATTATTCGATATCTTCTATTACAAATAAAAAAATTAGAGTTGACATAAATTTTAAATATTTGTGATATCACAGATTAAGACATGTCAGGGCAAGACGACTCACAGATTAAGACATGTTACGGTATTTTAATCTCATTAGGTTTAGAACTCTATCCAACAAGTGAGTCGTGTCTTCAAGGAAAAATAACCAAGTCTCATTTTAAGAATAAAGATGAGAGGTCAAAAGAACTGTTGGATCTCGTACATACGGATGTATATAGACCATTTAGTGTGATAATCAGAGAAGGTTTTGATTGCTTCATTATCTTTATCAATGATATATCTTGATATAGATATGTATTTAATGAAAGATAAATCCGAATGCTTTGAAAAGTTCAAAGAATTCAAAAATGAAGTTGAAAACAAACAGGAAAAAGTATTAAGGTTCTGCGATTAGAACGTGAAGGAGAGTACTTAAATACTGAATTTTAAGAATTCTTGAAAAAAATATAAGAATTTTATAGATGACTCCTTCGGATACACCTCAGCTTAATGGTGTATCAAAAAGAAGAAATTATATCCTATTTGATACACTGCGATTAATTGTCATGCCCCAACCCTAGATGATTACGTGACAACTGCAGCAAATCCAGAAAATACATTCTATCAATTAGAATGCATTCTCAGGACACCCAAGGCATTAACACCTATTTTCGAAATACATTTTCAAATATAAACAAGGTATGAAAGATTTTCAAATAAAATAAATAATATATATCAATCAAAAATCATACTTTAATACAACACATTTTAAACTATACTGATATAACAAATTCTCAACTTTGTAGAATATAGGAAGTCAAATAAAATATTACCACATTACAAAATATGAGTCGAGTACCTGAAACCTTACTGAAACCTCTGTTCATCCACGTTATGCCCGCACACGACTATACTAGCCTGAAATAGGAGAGTGAGGGGTGAGTATTTGAAAAAATACTTAATGGGTAGATAATAAAACACAATAACAAGATGAAAGCTCAAGAATTGATTACGGAAGGCCATTGTAATCAGAAAAAATTCAATCTTAAATGAAATGTGGCATAAGAAAAATATGACCGAAATGTCAGTACAATTTCAAGTATGAATCTTTCGTTAGTTTGTACAATCTCATCCACTCCGTCTGAGCTATATGACTGATCCACAACCTAGTATAGGTATACATATCCATACAAATGCATAAATAACCAAATATATAATATAGACATGTTGAATTTGTTGGTTAAAACTTTATTAAATAGATTGGGCCTTAATAGTAAGGCCAAGCCCAACATGAATGTTGGGCTTATTATGTTATTAAACCTTAACCCTAAAACAAAATATAAAAGGATCTTTTATTACGTTAGAGGGTGTGCTTTTGCCGAGGTTTTCATTCTTTGCATTTTCACAAGAGGAAGAAAATCGCAATAAGAACATTAAACACAGAGATACGCAAATAAGAGCTAACACTCATTTTCAATCATCCCGATTGTGTGGATACCGTAGAGACTCAGAGTTCATTTGCATTCTATGGTTCTTCATCATCAAATCACTCAAAGGTATGAATATTTGGATTCATAACTTTAAAACAATAGGTTTGTCACATGGATTCTGTGAGAAAATCGAAAAAATTTTATTTTTTCGCTGTATGTATGGTTCCAATTTCCTAACAATGGTATCAGACCACTTGCAATTCAAACTTATTATTTATTTTCGTACATATTTTGATATGATTTAGTGTGAAATCGTTTAAAGCATGTTCTTTGCGATTGATGTTTATAACATGTTACAAATATGTACTTTGTGATTCAAGCATGTTATTTGCAATTGAAGAATATCTGTTTACATTTATTTGATGCAATCAAAAAGGGAGGTTGCGAGATCAAATAGAATCAGATGAGATCTGATTAAGATCTAGTTAAACAAAGATTTACACGAGTATGATTAGATTTGATCTAATATGAATATATTTTTAACGGCTTTAATATAAAGATTATGAGAATCTGTTTAATATGATTAAACGCATGAGTAATGAATCTTTTTGACATGAATATGTACGATCATGAATCTGTTTTAAAGATGAATTCATAACGAGCTTGAGTTTAATATGATTAAATGCAATAATATGAGTTCATAAATTCTTATGAATGATAGTTTGCGGGGATGATAGAATTGGATGAGATCTGATTTGAATCTAGGTGAATTCATTTTGATTATGTGCGACATTGATAGATTA
>JAVXUL010137553.1:0-15140 GCA_035590515.1 Trichilia minutiflora
ATGTGTTGATTTTAATGTTATAAGAACAAATATTTCACTTGGTCTTTGGAAAGATTTTTGTACGTTTTTGCAGGTGAGTAAAATGAAATCAATGTGTCAAGAAAGCTCACCAAGGCACAAATGTATCGATACGTTACTTAAATATATCGACACGTTTAAGCTACAGTGTGAATTCAAAGCCCGAGTTCTGAAACCTTGCTTCAATCGTATCACTCTGCTAGCAAATGTATTGGAACCTTAGTCAAACATATCGATACCCTAGAGACGAAGATGTGTTCGTTCATGCAGCAAACATTTCGGAACCCTAGAAATATGAACAAATGTATCGATACCTTTGATGGGTCTTCAAATGTATCGATACCTTGAGGCTTGGATCAAGCACCTTCATGATGGACTTCATCTCTTTTGTATCAAGTTATTTTGATACATTAGATAACGTATCGATACCTTCAGGCTCAGCAACTCAAACGTATCGATACCCTGAGATACGTATCGATACCCTTACGAAAATCAAGTCTGTAACGACTAGTTCAGAGACATTCAATGCTGCCATTAATGCAAGAAAAGAGAGTCATTGTGGAGAAATTATTGCAAATATATAAACAATAAGTTTTGAAGACAAAAGGTGGTTGATGTGTATTAAGAACAACTGATCAAAGCAAGAAAACATTCTCCTATAAATATTCTATTATTCTCTCATTTTTATTCTCTGTATTTAATTTCTAGTGAGAGAAATCATACTGATTATTTATCTACTCTTTTAAAGAGTTACTGTAATTAATTCTTGTGAATTAATTTTTAGTTCCTCTTCACATGTGATAAGAAGAACTGTTGTATTGGGTTGCACTTCACCCGTTCAAAAAAAAAAAGTCATTTGTGAGGTTGCCCTTCACTCGTGAAAGAAGGAGTTGTTTTAGATTTCACTTGACCCTATAAACAAGTTGTTATTGATCTTCGGTGTGAGTAAATTCAACCGAGAAGAGTAGATGTAGACAGATTATCGAACCACTATAAAAATTGAGTGTTGTATTTTTGAATTTTATTTTCACTCTCTATATTCATTGCACAAGCATTATGGTTTTTGAATCTAAATTTTTTTAATCTCCAATTCACCCTCCTCTTGGTTTGCTAACTGGGCCATTAGAAAAGGATATCTCTATAGGCTCATTGGTGGGTCGGGGATCAAGAAATCTAGCACCTTCACTTGAAGTTGTTCATCAAGTCTAATATCAGTTAACCTAAATTCTTACTGCAATTAAACCATTACACCTTGGGCTTCAACCTAGGATAGAAGTTAAAAATTTGTTCATCAAGTGTAAACCTAAGGTAATTATGCTTACTTCTATGCCTCTATTTGATTTTCTTTCATGGATTATGATATTGGGTGACTGTTATGATGAATAATGATGAGTATTGATGTATGTTTGGTGGTTAACGAGTTGGGATGACACGATCAGAGCTTGATTGGTTTAGGTTACACAAATCTGTCAAGAAAATCTCACTTGAGAAATATATTGTGTATGAGACCTAAATTGAGTTTTATGATTCCAAATGATGAACATTTTTTTTATGAAACCAGACACATTAATTTTGATTATATATGAAAGTTAGCTTAAACTCGTTAGTTTGTATTTAGGGCAGTGATTACAATTTATCAGTGGTATAGGGCAGTGTATCACTGAGTAGTATGTGAAGCTTTTAGTGTAACTTGGTATACATTTTAAATTAGCTCACGAATCAGATACCATAAGAAACTAGATTCAATAATCTTTCCAATCGTACATCATCGGCATATATATCATGCATGGGGGCTGAGATAGAGATGGTTATATTTTAGACAGTGTATTGACAAAATTATTAGTTTCTTTGTTATAGATTTTTTGCGAGACCCTTCATCAATTACGGATTAGCTGAGGTTTTTGTAGATTATATTATGCTTTTGATGATGTTACTTAACAAAATTAATATTTGGATATAAATAACTTGGATGTGAAAATGATTGATTTCAAATTAATTGGATTTATTAATTAGCATTTTTGAAGTATTCAATTAAGTTAAAATGGAAAATATTTTAGTTGTAGCTCTTGTGCAGAGAAAGATTTATTTTTGCAAAAAATTCAGTCAAATATCGATACACAAGCAAGATAGTATCGATACATGAAGATAACAAAGACAAAATATTTAATATACCTTTGCATGAGACTGTTCACGTAGGAACAAAATTCAGTCAAGTATCGATACACAGATACAGTTCAGAGACAAGCATCAATACTTATCTTTAAACAAGTCAAGGATGTCTAAAATCAGGCGAAGTATCGATACATGAAAGACCAAATATCAATACACGAATTATCAAGAAAACAAAGTATCGATACATATCCAGCCAAGTATCGATAATGAGACGGAGATGATTTGCTCAATGTAACCAAGTATCGATACATAACCACTGAAGTATCGATACATGGAACTGCTCCAGCAACATTCTTAGCAAGTATTGATATATGGATAAGAGGGTATCGATACATGGAGGAAGTTAATACAAACTTCAGCAAAGTATCGATACATAAACTATCAGTAAACTGCAACGGCTAATTTAGAGCAATAAATGCCATCATTAATGAGAGCAAAATAGAGCTATTAAAAGAATTAAAGTCAGACATAAATACAATCATATTTGCAGAATCAATGTTGGTTGTTGAAGCATATACTCTGAGCAATCTAAGAATAAACATTCTCTCCTGAAATCAAATTTTTACTCTCTTTGCTCCCTTGTTTTTCCTGTTTGTATTTATTTTAGAAAGAGAGAGTTGTGCTTATTGAATATACACTTTTTCAAGAGTTTAAACTGTTTATCTCTTATTCATTGAGATAGATTTTTGGGTTTCTCTTCACCCGTAGCAAGAAATAACTGTATTGGGTTTTACTTCACCCAACTAAAGGAAGTTATATCTATGGTTGCCCTTCATCGTATAATAAGAAGTTATACTTGGGATTTCTCTTAACCCGTAGAAACAAAGAATTAGTCATCCTTGGTATGAATAGATTCATATGAGAAGAGTGAACATAAACTTGTAGCCGAACCACTATAAAAACTATGTTGTGCATAATTTACTTTTCGATCTTTATTTTCTCTTTGCACTTAATTCAATGAACTCATACTTTAGTTCATAAATTTCCATAAATAGTTCAAAAGTTTTCGTAAAAATTTTAAAACCTTAATTCACCCCCTCTTGAGTTTCACCATCTGGGTCTACAATTGGTATCAGAGCAAACTTCACATTATATAGGATTAAACACCTATAAGGAGTAGATCTTAATGGCATCATCATATAGCATTCCTTTACATATGATAAAGGGTCAGTCCACCAATAGGCCTCTATTCTTTAATGAGTCTGATTATGCATATTGAAAAAAATGTACGCAGATTTTTCTTAGTATATTAGATTTTGACATTCTCACCATCATAAAGGATGGTTACAATCCCCCTATGACCATAGACGAAGTCACTAGAGAAAGAAAGCTGAAACTAAAAGCAGAGTAGACTCTAAAAGAGAAAACTTAGTTTCAATTGAATGGTAAAGCCATGAATATACTGTACTATACATTAGATAGGTCTGAGTATAATCGAGTATCAGGCTATGACACAGCCAAAGCCGTATGGGACATGCTTGAGGTTACCCTCGAGGGAACCAGTAGAGTCAAGGACTTTAAGATAAGCATACTGGTTCATAATTATGAACTATTTAAGATAAAACCCTATGAGTCCATTAAGGACATGTTTACATTATTTACTGACATAACAAATGGCTTGAAAACTCTTGGTAGGTCTTACTTAAACATGGACATCATCAATAAAATCCTACGAAGTCTACCAAAGACATGGGAAGTTAAAGTCACTGCCATCAGAGAAGCCAATGATCTCAGCAAGCTCCCACTCAAAGAACTACTTGGATTGTTGATGACTTATGAGTTGAAGGTTACCAGAAGTGAGCATGATGATAGAGAAAGTGGAAGAAAAAACGTGGCTCTCAAAAGTAACAAAAATGATAAAGAAGAAGAGAGCATATAGGCATCATCAGAAGATGACAAGTTTATGCTGATGGCCAAAAAAATGAAGAAGATGTTTAGTAGAGACAGAACTAAAAAGAAAAACAGGAGAAGAAGAGAATTTTAGAAAAATGACAGAACAGAAAAGTTCAAGAAAAATAAGAAAAAAGAGAAGTATAAAGAGATTATCTGCTATGAATACAAGAAACCAGGACACACCAGATCAGAATGTCCTACCAGGAAGAATAAGAAGGACTGGTAGAAAAAGAAAGCTATGAAAGTCACATAGGATGACTCTTTAAATGTAGATAGCTCATCTGCCTTAAAAGCTGAGCATGCGAATTTATGCCTTATAGCAAAAGGGGATGATGAGGTAAATTCAAAATCTTCCTCTGAATATTATGATATATGTTCTAATAAGGATAATGAGATTATGCATGATGAATTGATGGATTTATATGATGAACTGAGATCTGACTTTGAGAAACTTTATGCTAAATACAAAGAAAACAAAAAGAAACGTTCTACTTTAGAAAAAGGAAAATGATGAAATAAAATATAGAAAAATTGTATATCAATGTGATAATGAATTTGCTGAGGTGTGAATTTGAATATGGCTATTTCATCATCAGATCCTCGTCGAAGAAAATGGATGGCCGGATCCTTCCTTGCAGAGCTTCACCTCAATATCCTTGCAAGGTAATAACATGTTAGGAGTTACGTCGGGTGGGATTCCTGATGAAGAAACTCTAATGCCTACGTCAGATGTGGTGAGAGAATATATGGTGTATTCCGAAAAAAAATCAGAAGGAAATGCAAGAGAAAAGAGATTCTCGTTACCAAGCATAGAGAAGAGAGAACGGAGAAGGGATGATTAGCAGGAAACTCAATTCTGAAAATTTCTAACCCTCTCCTTTTTTTAATGGAGAACCTCATTTTATATAGTTCCCTGGTGATGTGACTAGGCATCAGAGAATAGGAATGATGGGACTTTAGTGCCCTTGAGAAATGTGTAGCCGCCTTCCATTAATATTATAGCTGACATTCCTGTCATTTTTAGGCCTCCTACTGTCATAGTGTCTGAAAATAGACGGAGGATGGGATAGACAGCTCCTTGGATAGAATATTTACTCCTATCATAGGCTCTGTTGTGATAGTTGTCATTCCTATTTTTGGTAGTAGAGGCGCTTGCCGGGGTTTCTCTGGTCGGGGGCTACATGCATGTTGGTGAGGAGAGAACGTCTTCTCTGAGAAGCTCTTGCGGTCATGAGGCTGCTCTTGCATTCTCTGGAGGATGGGATGATTCTGAGATGGGCACAAACTTTCTGAAGGCTTCGGCCACCGTCTATCTGAGGGCTTCAATTGTTATTTGAGAGTGGTGATTCATTCTAGAGCCTTGAGAGGATAATCCCCAAGACGGGACTGAGTTCTTCTGGAAGGATAACTCCTTGGGACCTGAGGTGGATTTGTCTAAAGGGATAACTCTTGGGACGGGGGACTAGGCACCCTCGAGAGGCTGACTCCTTAGGACCTGGGGGCGGGCTTGCCCTAAGGGATGACTCTCTTGGTCCTCAGACTGCTTGGGAGGCTGAGACACCTGGGGCAGAAGTACCATACTACTTTTCGTCGGGGTCTCACCTATTACTTGCATATTTTTTTCTAATAGATAGTCCCTTAATTTTTGGTGTAAGACTGGCAAGGCGCACACTAGAAACTCCTAGCTGGATCGATCTGACTCCTAGGAGGTGGGAAACTTCATGAGACATGAAGCGAATTTCTACTGTGAAAGAGATATGGGCTGAGACGTTTGGAGTGCCTAAGGAGTTATCTTGCCGTTGAAAACCCTATTTAACGGAGACATTAGGTGCATGGTGATGCTTCTTCTCTCGAGGCCTTTAATTCGCCTTTATTAAATACTATGTGTCAAGGGTCGTGTCACACAGCTGTCTCTGAGCTTGCAGTGCTTCATACTTCAAAAAGCTTTGAATACTTGACTGTCCACATATCGGAACCCTGATGGCAGGTACTCAACCGTTTCTCAAAACGCAGAGGTGTTGATGAGGCTTAAACACATGGCTGGCCCCTACCCTTTCAGATCGACAGTGGAGATTGGACCTTTCCCACTATAAATACCCGCTTTCTTCAGTTTTCATTTTCACCTTGCTATCTCCTGCGAAGTTTTTGATTTTGGTGCTGCCTACTTCCTTTTTTGTTTCGGCTTTCATCTCTGCTTTTTTGTCTTTCGTTTCTTTGGGTGTTTGTAGGTATTACTACTCGAGCTTTCCTTTGTGCGCTGCTAGTATATCCATCTCTACTAAAAAGGTAAAGGGTTCTAGATCCTTTGTAGTTTTTGGGAGTTTTTGAACTTTTACACATTTCTGGATTTTTTAGTAGTCAGGAAAAATGACAGACAAGAGCAAACCTACTGATGCAGCCACTAGTAGTTCGGAGGAGGTAGGGGATCTCATCAGGACCCACTAGTTTGGTGAGGATGGGAGAAGTGCATCGAAGTAGGCCCAGGCTAGGGGCCCAACGAGGCAGACTTGTTAACCTTCTGACAGGCTTTCGATAACCCTGATAGTATGTGACTGAGGGTACCACATGGGGATGAGATGCCAAGCAACTTGGCGCTAGAGGAGATGGCATTCAATGAGGAACGCTTACTGTTAGGCACCTGCCTTTCCCTCCAGAATTATTTCATCAAGCTCTTTAAAGTCTTCGGGATCCCGCCCTACCAGCTTACCTTGAGCAGTTGGAGGACCCTGAGCGGGTTGTTTGTGTTGAGCTTCCTCAAGGATCGTTCTGCCCTAACTCCTGACGAGGTATTACACCTGTACTATCTCAAGATGAACACCTGCCAGTACTCTGGTGGTACTTCCTCCAAGTATGTGGAGGATTCTAATCCCGCGTGAAGGGCACTCCTTCCTGTAACAAAGACCAGAAAGATCGCTGGTTTATTGCCTCATTGACGATCAATTAAAAAGGGTCCCGGATCATGTAGCGAACGCAACAGTCCCCCAAATCCAAGGACAAAGCACGCAAAGAGCCCTGGGTCGGGAGAAAGAGCAACAAATTGATCCAAAAAGGTTTTTGGGCGATACACCTTTGGGCTCAAGAACTGGACGGGGGCAAGAAGATCCATCCCTCTTTGTGATAGAAGATCCGTTCCCAATCGAAAGGGAAAGTACCAGGGATATAGACGGGATTTTTGTGGAGGACCTCCCTGAAAGTAAAAAGAAAAATTTTGGATATCTCCTCCTCTTGGCTAACTCTACCCGGGAGGTGATTTTACCAAAGAGGGGTGATGACATCGTAAGTGTCCTTCCAAAAAAGGCCCTTAACTGGCTAAGTGTCTTCTCTCATTGGGAAAGTCTTTTTCTCCCTTGAATTTTTATAGTCTTTCTTTCTTTTGGAAGATGCTGACCATCCATATGCATTTCCTTGATCCAGAATGCCTACATGCTAGACCGCTTCATCAACGATTTTTGGAATGCCCTCGTTGTCAGGTAGCAGGCATATGACAAGGTGAAGAAGTTGGAGAAGAGAGTTCAGGATATGATCTCAGTCACTCAAGAGCAGGCCATTAAAGAGAGAGAGAAGGTGACTTCCAAGGTTACTACCCTGGAGGGGAAGAGGGCTCAGTGGCTCAAATAGAAAGAAAATCTGCAGGGGAAGCTGTTAGTCGCTGAAGCCCTGAGGCTGAGGACGAACTTGCTGAGCAGGCCAGATGAAGTGTCACCAATGAATTTAACAAGCTAAAAGAGCAATATCAGACCCTAAAGGAGGAAGCTAGTCACCAGAAGTCAGACTACTCGATGGTCTTGTCAGACCTGGTGAGGTTAAAGGATAGGGTAATTTTTTGACTGAGAAGCTCTGGGTACTAGGAGAAGCGCATAAGACCCTACAACAGACCTCTGAAGAGCAAGAAAAGAGACCGAAGGAGGTGCCTTCTAAACTCTTTGATCGTTATGATCAGGGAGTTGATGAAGGTGTGGATTTGACAAGTCGCCTTTTCCTGTAGGACTACCTGGAGTTGGACCTGCACTGGTTATTCAATCAGTTGAGTCGCAACGTCCCAGGAACCTCTGGGAGTCATTTTTAAGATGATCCTCCTACGACTTAGGTAGACGAGGTGGCTGTTGATGACGACAGACTAAGGGATGAAGCTCTTTCCACTGAGATAGAAGGTCTTCCCAAGGCAACCATCAGGGGTACCGAACCACTAACTCATAAGATTAGTCGACATTCCAAGAAGATGCTCCTTTTTGTCAAGCCATGTAGAATGAAGAGACCCCTTTCAGTAGGAGAGAGGAAAGAAGATCCCCTATCCCCTCAGGCGCTGAATGAAGAAATCCCTCCGACCCCCCTTGTAGAGGATGATGTATTGGTGGAGATATTAGACTGAGGATGAAAAAGGCCTCCCACCAAGTACTTTAGGACTTAGAATATTTTTTGCACTCTTTTGTATAACATACACTTGTATCATTTCTTTATGAATGGAAAGAATTTTGCGTTTTACCCCTGTATGTCTCTCGAGCCAACTTTCTTTCTTTCTTTCTTTCTTTCTTTTTTTAACTAACTCTAAAGAGAACTTTAATTATAACTCGAGTATAGATTGGATAAGTAAACATGATCATTGATCATGCCTTGGGAGTGGCCACAAATATCTCGAGTTCAAGGGGGCACTTTGGGGAGTTGGGGAGCCTGATTTCACATGAAACCTTGGGAGCATCTCAATTAGAGACAGGGGTCTTCGAGAATCTTTACTTGGTGAACTTGGGAGTTTAACTCCATCCAAAACCTAAAGAGCTTTGTTTTCTAGGGCCAGGAGTCTTCAAAGGCTTAAAGCCATTTTAATCTCTGGAAGATGACTTGGCACCACCAAGGATTACTAAATCGAAGTTATAAACTAGTCTTATACTCTCGGATGCTTGAGCCTGACCAAGGATTTATGCAAACCTAGGATGAATAGGACCTGATAGTACTGGGGATTAACGCGTCTTAGTCACAAAGTAGTTCTTATACTCTCGGGATGTCTGATTTGAACTAAAGATTTATGCGAACATTATCTGGGCAGGATTTTTGTCTTTGAAAGAACCTAACACTGCCAGGGATTACCGCGCCTAAATCATAAACTAGATCTTATACTCTCAAGATGCCTGAGCCAGACTAAGGATTTATGCGAACCTGGAGTAGGCAGGATTTTTAATTCTGCTAGTGTCAGGAGATTTTACGGCCTATGGCCAACCTTAACACTAGGGGAGATTATCGAGGTGATGAAGATTTTAGGAGATGCTAAAGAGGATTTCAAACATTCTGTTTCATTCATATAAGAAAATGTACGTGAGTGTTACAAGTGTGCTAACCTGAGGAGAGGCTCTCTCAGACGCCATACTTTTTTTTGCATCCCTAATTTTCATGTCTTGGTCGGTGGCTTATAATTGAGTCAAACTAGCTCCCAGGGGATGTTGTGAAGAATCCACAACATATGCCATCCTGAGGAGAGACTCTCTGAGGGGCCACATTTTTTCTACATCCCCCATTTTCCACGCTTTGTTTGGGACATTGACGTTGAGTTGAGCTAGCTCCAGGGGGATATTGTTAAGAATCCATAATGTATGCCATCCTGAAGAGAGTCTCTTTCAGGGGCCATATCTTTTTTGCATCCCCCATTTCCCATACTTTATTTGGGACATTGGTGTTGAGTTAAGCTAGCTCCCGGTGGATGTTGTGAAGAATCCACAACGTATGCTGTCCTGAGGAGAGACTCTCTCAGCGGCTGCATCTTTCTACATCCCCCATTTTTCACGCTTTATTTGGGGCATTGACGTTGAGTCGAGCTAGCTCCCAGGGGATTTGAAGAATCTATAACATAGTAGTGAAATAGTTATTTTTAGCTAATACCTTAATTTATTTGTATGGATTCGCCTTTTGCGTGGCCGCCCCCTTTATGGATTTTAACAGAGGGTCGGTTTTTGTTCTTCTCGGGCACCTGTATTCATATTCTATGAATGTGGTGCCAAAAATCCCCCACTTGTGGCATACTCATAATTTTTCAACATATGAGCTTTTGGGGGCATGAATTCCTAGACAATTATCTGTTCAACCTTCCCGGGAAGATTCCCTACTAGAGGTGGTCTTAGGGTCTTTTGTCCTTGGATGGCTTGAAGAAATAATCTTCTTACTATCTATCGAATCCATCTACGTTCCTGTTGTTATCGGGATCCTGGTGGTGGCTTCTCTTATCCTTTTGTCGATTGTTCCATGGAGGCCTTCTCCTGCCTGGGATTGCCTGAGCTCCTTTAGGGGTGCTCAGGTTTTGGCTGGTGGTTGCCATCCCCTTAAACTCGTGTTCAAAGATGATCTCTAGTTGATGGAAGCTATTGATACTGATGAGTGATAGTTTCTTATACCAGTGCCTGGTCGGCTCTACTAAAGTCAAGTAAAAAAGCCAACACATTTGTAACTCTGTCAAGTCTTGCATTAGCGTCGCCACCCTAAACATATTTATATGTAAGGAGGGATCAATCTTCCCAGAGTAGGTAGTTAACTTAGGTATCTTGAATTTTTCAGGAAGGTGTAATACCTGTATTCTCTTCGAGAGGGGAGACATGAAGGCAAAAGTAGGATCTTTCTCCGATCCTGGACCCTCCCTTTGAGTAGGAATGCTCGGTGCTCTCATTTCTTGTAGCACCTTTCTCACGCAGTACTCTATCTCTTTCTTATCAGCAGTTGTTGTAACTTTCCTTTCTCGATCATGTTTCTCATCGAGGTACAACCTCATGTCAGTGGGGGCTAAGTTGTGTTCTCCTTTTCGTTCGCTCATCTCTTGGTGGTATCTGTTACTGTTATTTCTTTGTTATTCCTGTCTTTCATAAATCTTGAAGGGAGTATCGACCTCCCGAGGCGTTCTGGGTTCATCCGCTAACACTTCTGTTGCTTTGCCCTTCCCCTTTTGTAAGACTGTCAGGTTGGATATGGATGTGTATCCATACGTTTCCCTGAAGCTCTAAACTTTCTCTACACCGCCTCTTCAAGGGGTTCGGTTTCCCCACTCCCCAGAAGGGAATGACATTCTTTCTTCTCCTGGGGTGACTGGTTCTCTGGCTATCTGTCGTTTGATCTCCAGGAGTTTCTTTTCCAATGCTTCGATTCTGCTGGCAAGGAGCCTTTCTGAGCATTTATTCTCGGGTCGGGGTCTTTCTCATATAAGCAGAGCTCTTCCTCCTCTTTGGGTAGTACTTTGGTTGGGGCCTTCGTTTTCTTGCATTTGGTCTGCCATCTGAATTTATCAAGGCTTCAAGATCACCTTTCTTCCCTCACCAACTGATGCTTCGATGGTTTTTTGTTAGATCCTCACAGACGATGCCAGCTGTTGAAGTATGAATTTAAATATGGCTATTCTATTATCGGATTCTCGTCGGAGAAAGTGAATGACCAAATCCTTCCTTGTAGAGCTTCACCTCAAAATCCCTATAAGGCAATAATGCGCTAGGAGTTATGTCAGGTGGGGTTTTCGATGAAAAAACTCGGATGCTTAAGTCAGATGTGGTGAGAGAATATATGGTGTATTTCAAAAAGCAAATCGGAAAGAAATGCAAGAGAAAAGAGATTCTAGTTACTAAGTATGAAGAGAAGAGAACGGAGAAGAGATGATTAGCAAGAAACTTAATTTTGAAAACTTCTGGCCCTCCCCTTTCTTTGATGGAGAACCCTACTTTATATAGTGCCCTGGTGATGTGATTAGGCATCAAAGAATGAGAATGATGGGACCTTAGTACCCTTGGGTAATGTATAACCGCCTTCTATTAATGTTATAGCTGACATTCCTGTCATTTTTAGGCCTACTACTGTCATAGTGTCTGAAAATAGATGGAGGATGGGACATGCAACTCCTCGAACAGAACGTCTACTCCTATCATAGGATCTATTATAACAATTGTCATTCCCATTTTTGGTAGTGGGGTCGTATGACTGGGGGTTCTCTGGTCGAGGGTAGCATGCATATTGGTAAGGAGGAAACATCTTCTCTAAGAAGCCTCTGCGGTCGTGAGGCTGCTCCTGCATTTTCCTGGAGGATGGGATGATTCTGAGACGGGAACGGACTTTCTGAGAGCTTCGGCCGCTGTCTACTTGAGGGTTTCAATTGTTATTTGGGAGTGGTGATGCATTTTAGAGCCCTGAGAGGATAATCCCCGAGGTGGGGACTGAGTTCTTCTGGAAGGATGACTTTTTAGGACCTGAGGTGGATTTATCTAAGGGGATAACTCTTGGGATAGGGGACTGAACACCCCCGAGAGGCCGACTCCTTGGGACCTGGGGGCGGGCTTGCTCTCGGGGATGACTCCTGGGTCCCCAGATCGCCTAGGAGGCTGAGATGCCCGAGGCAAAAGTGCCACGCTGCTTTTCGTTGGGGTCCCACGTGTCACTTACATATTTTCCCTAACATAATTAAATGCTTTAAAGGCTAAGAACAAAGAGTAAAATGATGAAGTCAGTAAGCTGAAAAGAATCTTAGCAAAGTTTACCTTAGGAAGAGATGCTTTAGATAAATTGTTAGGCAGCCAAAGAATGATTTTTGATAAGGCAGGAATTGGTTATAGACCTAGTGTGAAACAGAAGTCTTATTCGAACTATTTTGTCAAAGTATCTAATCATATGAGTTCATCTACTTCATATCATTATTATGGTCGTAGAGGACATTAAATCAAAAAGTGTTCCATTCAGAATAACACTTACAGAGGTCCGAAATTGATTTGGATTCCCAAAAGTACTAGGACTGATGTTGATGCTCCCAGAGTTAAAACGAACATCTATAGACCCAAGGTCAAATAGGTACCAAAGTAAATATTTCTTGATTTTGCAGGAGCAAAAATAGAGAAGCATGAAAATGAAAATAAGGTGGTTTCTAGACAGTGACTACTTAAGGCATATAACCGAAAACAAAGACTTGTTCGTACATCTCTTAAAAAAGAAAGGAAAGGATGTGATCTTTGGAGACAACAACAAAGGCAAAGTGGTTGGCATTGGCATCATTGAGGTAAACAATGTTAAAATCTCTGACATATTGCTTGTGGATGGCTTGAAATATAACCTGCTTAGTATATCTCAATTATTCTATATAGGTTATAATGCCATGTTTCTTAAAGATGCATGTGATATTTTTGATGATGATAAGAATAAAAGTTTGCATGCTTTTAGGACAGGCGATATGTATGTCATTGAGCTAGATAAAATAGATGTTGAATCTTCTATATGCTTGAGTATTAAGTGATGATTATTGGTTGTGGTATAGAAGGTTAGGGCATCTCATTAGGAAATTATCAAAGCATGACATGTTAGAAGACTTTCCTAGCCTCAAGTTTGCCAAGGACAAGACATATGGACCATATCAAAGAGGCAAACAAGTGAGGAGTTCATTTAAGCCCAAGAATACCATTTTCACATCCAAATCTCTCGAACTCATTTATATGGACCTCTTCGATCTCAATAGAGTTACATCACTTGGTAGAAAACATTATGCATATGTCATTATAGACGATTATTCTAGGTTCACATGGGTGTTTTTCTTAAAAAACAAGAGTGACACATTTGAGGAATTTCGAAAATTCTCTAAGAGGATCTAAAATGAGTTTGGTTATCATTTGGTTAAGATTAGAAGTGACCAAGGTAGAGAATTTGTAAACCAAGACTTTGAGTCATTTTGTGAAGAAAATATGGTCACACACAACTTTTTAGTACTTAGAACACCATAGCAAAATAGGGTAACCGAGAGGAAAAATAGATCTTTGCAAGAGATGGGTAGAACCATACTGAATGAGTACGAGTTACCTTAATATTTTTTGGCTGAGGCTATAAACACAGCATGTTATATTTCCAATAGAGTTTTGATAAGTAAATTCCTAGGTAAAACTCCATATAAATTAATCTATCAAAGAAAACCTAATATTAAACACTTTAGAGTCTTTGGATGCACTTGTTACATACTCAACACCAAAGACAACATTGAAAAATTTGAGCCTAAGTCAGATGTGGGTATTTTTCTAGGTTATTCTTCTAAAAGCAAAGCATATAGTGTGTATAACAAGAGAACTCAGATTATGGAAGAATCTATGCATATTACTTTTGATGAGTTAGAACCTGATGTGATAAAAATGCTTGCTAAAGAGAAGAACGATGAGATAGGTGTGACAAATAAGATGAATGACTTGAAGTTAAATGAGGATCCAAATGAGAAGCATGAAGAGCATATAAAGACTCATTTTAGGGAACTTCTAAAGGCTTGTAACTATGCATCTCATCATCTTAGAGAGTTGATCATTGGTGATCCCTCTCAATGAATTAAAGCTAGGAGAGCATCTAGAGAGGTTCCTCAAAATCTTGAGAAAATGAAAAACCTTGCATTTGTGTCTCACTTAGAGCCAAACAAAATAGATGACACATTAATGGATAAGGATTGGATAATGGTTATGCAAGAGGAACTAAATTAGTTTCAAAAGAACCAAGTTTGGGATTTAGTTTTGAGACCTCATGATCATTCCATCATAGGCACCAAGTGGGTGTTTAGAAACAAGTTAGATGGGCACTGAAACATCATTAGAAACAAAGCTAGGCTTGTTGCTCAAAGTTATAGTCAAGAAGAAGGGATAGACTATGATAAAATTTATACTCTCATGGATAGACTAGAAACTATTCGAATTCTCTTAGCCTTTCGTGGATAGACTAGAAACTATTCGAATTCTCTTAGCCTTTGCATATTTTAAAGACTTTAAACTTTTTCAAATGGATGTAAAGAGTGCCTTTTTAAATGAAAAAGTTTACGTGGAACAACCTTCTGGTTTTGAAAATCAAAAATTTCCAAACTATATTTATAAACTTATTAAAGCTCTCTATAGTTTGAAATAAGTTCTCAAAGCTTGGTACGAGAAAATTAGTAACTTTTTATTAGAAAATAACTTTGACAAGGGGAGTTTTGATAAAACTCCTTTTACAAAAACCAAAGATAATGATATTCTCATTGTGCAAGTATATGTTGATGATATCATTTTTGGAAGTACAAATGACACTCTCTGTGAAGATTTTTCTAACCTAAT
>JAVXUL010137563.1:0-15139 GCA_035590515.1 Trichilia minutiflora
TTTAGTCCACTCACGGAGTATACTTTTGTATACTCACCCCCCTTCACCTTCCAGTTGCAGGGCTAGCGTTGAGTTGAGTTCGTGGTGGTGATTGCTCCAGGATTTGAAGGCTCAGGTATAGCCGCTTTGACTCACTCTGTAGTCCTAGGTCCACTGGTAGTCTTCCTTGTCCTTTTTATTTATGAAGTTGATGGGAATGACAAACAGATTTGTAATAATTATTTGAAAGTCATTTTGGGATAGATTAATCCCTGTGGAAATTATTTGATTAAATGTTTTTGTTAATCTTTATGTACTTGCAAATACTTGAAGTGCTTGTGGTATTATTTTAAATCCTTTGAAGTTTGGGTGTTAAGCAGGATTTGATTTGAAAGTGTTGTAAGATGTTTGTGAAAACAGGATTTTTGTGAAAGCCTTACAGACCTACAGGTTGTATCCTGTGTAATTGGGTATACCCTGGAGGTCTGTGGCGTTGTCACGTGTGGGGTCCCGGGTCGGGTCGTGACACCACTCAAAAGTTATAGATTTATATCTTTAGTTAAAGTATGTAACTTAGAGCCTATCTTACTTCTATTTCTTGTAATTCGAGCTAGTCAAAATTTCTATCAAGATGTTATTGTTATCAAAACTGAAAGAAACTATTTCAATAAATGACAACATAATTAGTTTATTAACAATAATGGATATCAATATTGAGACCCCACATGTACTATTACTAATGATTTCTACGCATGAAGATAATAAAATATGGATACATATAATTTGAAAAACATATTCTCTTTGGGTAGATAAAATTCTTTAAATCATACATATTCTGGTCTAATAAGCAATCTCAAAATTTATTTTCAATTGGATAGACAAATTTTTTTTATTACATCTCACAGTGTCTTCCACACAAATATTAATTCCCTTAATTGCTCTTATAAGTTTTAATAATTATCTTATTTAATCATAAAAAATCCATAATTTATTTCTCAATTAAAAAATTTCATTAATAAATTTTAATAGCCTTAGATTTTCAATGATTGCATTATTTTGGTGATAGCAACCAAGAAAAATTAAAATTTTTATTAAAAAATAAGGAAAATACCATAATTATTCATTATTGTTATTTGTGATTTTACACCGTATAGGATACTAAAACCATATATACCCTAAAATCATACAAAACAATACTTATTATAATAAACTATCTTTATACCAAATAAGAAAATAAATTTTTTTATTATAAATTTTAGTTATTGCATTACTTTAGTAATTATTAATCATTAAAATACTTTTAAATTTAAATTTTCATTAAAAAACTTTAAATTTTATTTTTTTAATAGTAGAAAAAAACCTTAATTTATTGAAATTTTATATTCTAAAAATAAAATAAAAATCAGTAAAAAATTAAAAATTAAAAAAGGAGTCTATTGCTGCCGATATCACCAAATTTTGGTGATCTACGTGGCCTCATGCGCTGCCAAACTCTAATGGCTTTCGATTAGTGCGTGTAGTTCATGCCCCACATGTGCTTGATTTTACCTAGTCGGGTCGATTCAACCCATATACAACTACTCGGATCTACAACCCGTATCAATTTTTTGCCTAAATCGTAATGTTGCCCACCATGCATATATCATACGTGCCATCGTGCGTGTAATACATACACCCTTTCTTCTTTCTTGTGTAGGTTGGACCCAACCCATTTTCTTGTGATTCGGGTTATCATGACCCAATTTTAATCTAATTTTAACCATTTTCAATATTAATTTGCCCTAAAATTCTTGTTTTTCATCTAATTTCCATGATTGAAAAGCATATTCCTATGTTTTCAAACATCATAAATCTGATTATAGCCTTAATTTTTTTTCAAAAACTAATGTTAAAATGCCAAATTTGAGTATAATCTTTCAGACTCAAAAATAACTGTAGAAATTTTAAACTCAAATTTCTCTTGGCACAAGGCAAATTAAGATATATATTATATATCATTAAAAAACTTGTAAATGTGGGAATAAAACCCATCCAATAATACATCACAAATAATAAAAAAATAACATAAAATAGTACAAAAAATTCTATATGCTAAAAATTAGGGTTTATAAAACCCAAATTTTCTAACCACGATATCTTTGTATAGACTATAAGTTAGATAGCATATAATATATCAATTTAAAGCTAGTAATGTGAGGAATAAAAGTCCTAAGCTTTCAATCGCATATCATAACAAAATTAATATAAAATATAACCAAGAATTCATGCAATTGTGTAAGGAAAAATACATTCAAATGATTTTATAATTAATTCTAAATCATATATGTCTTGGCTCTGATACCACATGTAAGAATATATTTTAATGCCAAGATCTTATATATACGATTGTAAAATACAATTATAGAGTAAAAATATGTACTTATTTTAACCATTGATGTACGTTCCAAAGGTTAAGTTTTTCTCTCTATTCTCTACATATGTGACAACTCTTCAATGGAACAAAGACAAGTAAGGATTTCTATCACCCTTTATATTCCTTTTATATGTAAAACTAGAAAGGGGATCTAACCTAACTTTAGTTAGTTCTTGCAAGGTCTTCTTATTAAAGGTTTCAGTATGACCCAAGCCTACACTAATTGTTAAACTAGCCTTTTAATAACGTTAAGCCTAATTTTTTTTAGATCACTTAATTAGGTTCACTTACTCAATGACTATATCAATAGCCAATTTTTATTAAAATCATAGTAACGATTCATGTGAGCCTACAAAAAATCTAACAAATACCTCAAAAGAGGTAATAAAGTATACAATAATCCAGAAGTATATAGAATAATAGATAAATACACATGTGTATTAGAAAGATGAAGAAGATCGAGTAGAAGATAATAAATGAAAACTTATAAAACGTGGATTTTCTAGTCCTTTGCTAAGGCATGTTTGAGTCAAATTTTCTAATTAATTTCTATGTTTAATTCAATCTACTTGCCTTCCTATATATATTTGTAACTCTCTTGTGTGCGGACGTTTAAGAGATGATTATCTGAAACGTTAAAACACTTCTTCAAAAAAATGACAATTAATTCAATCAGAAAATGTTATTTTTTTAAATTTTAATGGAGAGTAAGTTTTTTTTAATAATGATCTTAGACCACTACCTCTCTCTATATGATCTATCAATTAATTCAATCAGAAATTTTATAATTAGAATAAATAATAAACTAAAACATAATTGTGAATAGTTAACTGTCTTCATCTTATTTACAAAAAATCCAACTTTTCTTTTTGTGTCTAAACTTTGAGAATAATTAAAAATTTAATTTTTAAGAAAGACATATATCAACTGAATTTAAAGGTCCATTTGGTGGTGTAGTGCTATAGTTTAAAAATTATAACTAATGTGAGAAGGAAATTTCAAATATTAAATATCAATGTAAAATTGTGTGAATTCTATCAAAATTTGCTAAATTACTATTTTAGTTTTACTTCAATGTAAAGTACAATTACCAAAATAATAAACAGACCCTAATATTGTTATACTACTGAAAGGAATTTCTACTCACTTTAAAATCTATTTTTTAGGAAATTAAGCACATCAACAGAGAAATATAAATAACAATAATGAAAAAACCTTAACCCTTCAAGTTGACTAAAATATCTCAATGAAAGGCAAATTAGAAAATTTACAAAATATTATAAATTTTAATACTTTATGGGGTGTGTTAATACAATAACGTTAGGGTTATAATCTTTGTTTACAAATTAATGGGTCAATGATATATGATTATCACATATCATATATTTCATTTTTCTTGTTACTCTTGTGAATTTTCATGAGACTTGTTTATTTTTTATTTTAAATTTGAATATATCTAAAATTTTTAAAAATTTGAGTTTTAAAATTTGAATAATTCTAAATAATATGTTTGCTTTTAATTTATCATATCTAAATATAAACATTTAAACATTAGTATTTTATTTTCAGTATTGTTACAAGTAATTAGATAAACTCTATTTATTAAAAATCAATAAGATATATAAGAGTAATTTTAAGATTATAATTAAATTAATTCATTTATATCTTAGACTTCACTTCAATATTAAGTCAAAAGTTCAACTTAAATTAAAAAACAACTACTTCAAAATATTTGAATAATTAAAACTGAATTTTATTTTTAAAAAATAAATAAATAGGTATTTACTCCCCTAAAAATGTCAAATATGTGACAGTAACTTTAAACGAAAAAATAAATAGTCACTTACTCTCTGAAAAATATAGAACATGTGACAGTTATATTAATTTATAAAAAATGTCTATAAAAAAACTTTATATCTTTAATACTATTTGTTCATAACTGTAAGAATACAAATTTCTGCTTTGCTTTTGGACAAGCGGGTGGGGTTACATAGTATAGGGACTGGGGCTATTAAATAAAAATATTATTTACGAACCCGACGAGAAACTTAAATTTATAGAAGATGACGAGTATGGCACATTTCAACCCAGAAAAGTGATGTGGCTTTCGAGTTTATGGCATTAGTGAGTTCGCTGAATTTTATGCCACAAAGTTCGGAGAAAGCACGGCAGCAGTGCAAAAGGCTTTGTGGAAAGATTAATCAATTAATCTTGGATAATGAGGTTGATGTGCTCCAGTTTAAGGCTGAACTTGCCACAGAATTTTAGGATATCCAATAAAAATCTTCCGCGTAACGATCAAGTTTTTTTTCCCACAACATATATGAAAAATAATTTATATAATTATATACGATTCTAACTTTGTTTTACACCAAAACCACGTTGGTTTGGAACAAATTAATTAATTAATGTTGTACAATTTATAAACAATGTTAATTTAAACCTGTTATATATTTTATAAAATATGACCATGATACCTAAAAATTTTTATATTTAGATTTGTAGCCTACTTATATGCGAGTGCACATCACTCATGTATACGAGAATATGTTTCTGAATGTGGTAGCTAAAGCTTGTATCTTGTTGGAATGTCAACTCAGGATTTATAGTAGTAGAGATTAGGATTCTCATCCAATCAATGGATTTTGATGCCTTCTTTTTGTTCGACTACCTGTCCCGAATACCTCTTAAAATCATTCAAGAGGCAACAAATTAATCAATTAGTTGTTGAATAATTCCTACATGGACTTGATGTTGGTTACCATCTACGGTCAACCCATCATCAAACGGCAAAGATTAAAAAATGTATTTCAATTATTTTATTGATTAGTGAAGAAAATAGTAATAGTAAAGATATACATTAAAATAATAATGAAAATGGGGAAAAATAAATAATTAAAATTAAAATTTATGTTTAAGTACAACATATATCCAATTAAGATAATAAAAGGTCTTATTAAAATATGAAACTATTTTTAGTTTTATATATGTCATGGGATTTTGAGAATATATATACCACATATAAATAACCTATGCTCAAATATCAAATAAGAAAAAAGAGGAGTGTCAGGTATACAAACTTAATCATACAAATTGATATATTAGAATTATATTGTCACATACCTTATATTTTCATAGTGATTAAAAAAATTCACGAGAATAAAAAAAAGGTTATGTGACGTAATATAACTGTACTATATCTATCGTCACATTTATTTGTTAAAATTTTGAATTACCAGCTCTCAAATTGTGGGGATAAGAACGAATTATTTCCTTAATAATTGTTAAATAATGTGTGAAAAAAGCTTATCGAGATAAGGAACAATATCACGTGATAAAAATTACATAGTTAAAAACAAAACAAAAAGATTCTTAATTATTATCCATTTGCAAATAAAGAGTAGATGAACTTATTCTTTTTTTATCATGTTCATCATATTCATATCTGTTATCCAACAACACAACTTTCAAGTATAGAAACGTGGACACGAAGAAAAAACAAAAATATATGCAAGCACTTTTATAGACTCCATAAATAAGCTAAGAATTATGATCACCAAAGGAGTGGTCGTTCACTCTCCTTCAAGGATTTCTCCTCTGGTCGGTACGATCCATGCATATAGAATCAATGCACATGGGACGTTGAAGCCCTTAGGGTAGTGTGATCGATAACTGTCTTCACATATTCATCAATTGTCTGCTATTTCTGGAGGATGAATAATGCAAGGATCAGATGTTAGCAGCTTGTCAACAAGGGCGTGCAAATGATAGAAGATAATCAAAGGAGTGATCGTTTACTCTCCCTCAAGTGCTTCTCCTCTACTCGATTCGATCCATGCATATAGAATCAATATATATGAGAGGTTGAAGCCCTTAGGGTAGAGTAATCGAGAACTGTCTTTACATATTTATCGATTCACATTCTCCTGCTAAAAGTTTGTACAATTCTATTTCTAACTTCTGAGTAAAGTAGATTAAGTTCCGCTGGATGTAACCTGTAAAAATTGAGGGCATATTTGATAATATAGTATCTAATTAATCACTTAGTTGATAATCTAGTATCCAAATAATCTCTTAGCTGGTAATCTAGTATTCAAATTATATTTGATTTAAAAGCTATTATGAAATATTTTATTATTAAATACTCATTAATAATTAACATATGTTGAAAAATTAAAAACAAAAGTTGAATTCTCTTAAACTTCTTATTCTTTCTTTTTACTTCTTTGTTTGGGTGAATTGATTACCTGGATTTATTTTTTTGTTTTTATTTTATTGCTACATAACATATTAAAAAAATTAACTATAATTAAACAATATATTAAGGCATAAGTAGCATACCAAAAAAATTTTAAAAAATCAATTAATTATTGAAAATAAAAAGCAAAGGAAAGACAATAGAGTAAAGATTGACTAAAAAATATTTCTTAAATTTTCTATGTTTTCTAATTTCAAGAATATATAACTTAAATTTTAATTTAAAATTTCAATAACAAAGTTGATATTGAAATTTGAAAACTATAATAAAAAATTTTAAATATTTTAGCGTTCATTTTAAATTTTTTAAAAAAAAATCAAAAAATTGTAAAAAATGATTGTATGAACTTTTTATACTTAAAAAAATTAAAGGTTTAAAAATTAAAATATTAATTTGAAAATTAAAGAATTAATTTTTAAAATTAATAAAATTAGTTTTATGGGGGCAACTAAACTTTTATTTTCTTTGTAGAAAAAATTCAGATCATTTTAATTAAATTAATATTTGAAATTTATTAATTAATTGAATTGAATTTATTTTATTAAATATAGTAAATATTTAAAAATTATTGGTATTACACTTCTATTTCAACAAACGACAATGACAATTGTATCTCTAAGTATTATTGAACCCAAAATTTTTTGATCTATGCAAGATTATTAATATAATCGGCGTGGAAGATAAAAATGTGGGCATGCATTTAATCTTATTGATCTCTAGACAGATGGAAGATCAAGCCAACCCAAAATTTGGTAAAAATCAAGATTTTAAAAAAAAAATCAACTTATATTAAAATTTATTTTCTAAATCCAATCTAATTTTCCTTTTAATTTCTTATTTCCAGATGATATATAGTAGAATGATATTATACTTTTTTTTTGTATACGTGAAAAACTCTAATCTATTGATCTGAGTACAGGTACCAGTCGAACTGGTCTGTCATCATTCGTTGGAGGGACAATTTAAATAAAATCCATAACTTTATCTCTTAGGCGCTTCAACAGAGAGAATACTAATGGTGGGAATCGAACCTGGGATACGAAGCCTGTACAAGTTATCTCTAACTATCAGACCACCTTGGGAGGTTAGAATGAGATTATACGCCCATAACTCTTTCATACGTCATATAATTATAAAGAAAACTATTCGACTCGATTAACAATATTTTCTCATACCACAAAAGAAAATGGAGGTCACCACAACTTAACTTATATTTATGGATAACATCTTCTTCAGTAAATCTTATATGAGATTGTTGTTGAAATTATTAGAAACAATTTTAAGCAGTTAAAAGCTATTTTAAGTGCTTAATAATATTTTAAAAAATTTATTTTTAACAAAACCAATCACTTTACAGTACATTTTAAAAAATAAAAAAGGAAATATTCTTCAAAATCTGATTTCGAGAAAGCATTTTTATCATAAACGAAGTTTCAGATATATTTCTATATAATTACTAAAAATTCAAAATTAATCTTAAACAAATTAATGAATTTCACCTCCATTTAAAAAATAACATCATTAAATTTAAATAAAATATTTATTACTTTCATATTTTATTTATTTATTTATTTTGAAATAAGGAAATTTGTAACCCATTAAATTTTGATAGAGTACAATATTGGTTCTATATCATGTTGTAATAAAATTAATAATTATTTTTTATAAATTCTGATGCAATATATCTATTATGATAATTTATATAAAAATAATTTTATGTAATAATTTTTTATAAAATTAATTTTATTTATTATTATTCAAATATTTGTCTTATTATAACACTTTAATATCAGAATTTATCAAATACAAATGAACTGCTTTTTCAATTTACAATACTCCTAAAATTAAAATTTATCCAACATCTTGTTAATTCTCTCCACAGCTAATTGTTTACAACATAACATAAACAAAATTTTTCAAAAACTACAACAATCCCAAAATTCAATCGACTATACTCTCTTGTTTCTACTTGCTCTAATCAGATATGTACTTTTTGTTTTATCATATATAATTGTCCGTCACACATCAATACTGAAGGCATTTTCCATTCTAGGGATTTACCGATTCTTCACATAAAGGAACCAAGTAAAAATCAATCCACCCTTTGCTTTTTCATTATTTGTTTTCCCTATTACGGATTTGTTTATTTACTCTTTTCTTTTCATTTTCTCCTTTAAGTTACCTGTTCCTTTTGTTTTCTTGATAAAGATGGTGACCACGATACACGAAATATACGAAACATATGTATACTAGCTCATGTAGATCTCGGTAAAACAACACTTGCTGACTATCTGATTGTTGCCACCGGCGGTGGCTTACTACACCTGATATTAGCTGGTAAGCTTAGGTATATGGATTGTCTGACGAAGAATAAAGGCGTGCTATTACAATGAAGAGCTTTTCAATTGTTCTTCGTTATAAAGATTATTCTATTAATCTTATATATTCCCCTGGTCATGTTTTTTTTTTTTTTTATTTTATATGTGAAAAATCCTAATTTATCGAATCGGAGATAGGTGCGAGGCAATCGTCACATCCGAAGGGATAGTTCAAGTAAAACCCATGGCCTGACCTCCTTGACACTTTAACAAAAGCTCGTGGTGGTTCAAACTCGGGACCGACGTAAGTACTGTCCAACAAACCTTATCATCAGGCCACCCCTGGGGGGGTTGACTTTGTTGGACTTTACCCAATATTTCCTACCCAAAACCAGGGGTTATATTAAAGCTAAATTAAAGACTCTTCGGTTGTAATTTAAAAGGTGCAGTGAGCAACAATAGATGAGAAAAAAAAGGGGCAGAAGCAATGGTAGAAAATTCTGAAAAATTTTTCTATTCATAGTTTTTATTTTTCTAACGATTGAAGGATGATCTACCGTCGGATTGAATTAAAAATTTAGAGGTATATTCAAGATATCTTACTTTTTAATCTGAACATTTAGATTATCGTTTAATAATTATAACTCATATTGGCAAACAATTTCGAAGATACTTATTTTGGATGAGAAAGATTTGTTTTTTATCAATTTTGAAAAAAAAAATTTATTGATCTTTACTTGTAATTATTAAGAGTGTTTACTCTATTTTTATTGGTAATTGTGTAATAGGTTTTGTACCTACTAGATTTAAGTTTATACCTAAAGATTTATAGTGAAGATTTGGGTGAACTCTGAGAATGATCCCGTGGTTTTTATCCTTCAAATTAAAGGAGTTTTTCACGTTAAAATTGGCTTGTATTGATCATTAGTTTACTATCAATATTTGTATTTGGTGTATTTGTTTGGTTCCTCATAGGTTCAGTCAAAGAGGAAATTCTATAATTTTTTCCTACAAAGTGATATCAGAGCTAAGTTGATATTGTATGTGATTGAATGATGGAATCAAATACAAATAGAATGGTTAGTTTGAATAGAACAAATTATCATGTTTGCAAGGATAAGATGAAAGATCTTTTATATGTGAAATATTGGCATTTATCGGTGTTTGATAAATTAAAGCCCTAGAATATGAGTGATTTTGATTGGACTCTTAAACATAAAGTTGTATGTGGGTTCATCCAAAAATTTATCGATAATAATATTTTGAATCATATTAGTAAAGAAACACATGCTGGAACATTATGAAATAAGCTTAAGTCATTATATACGAAGAAGATTAATAATAACAAAATATTTTTAATTAAACAACTTATGAGTTTAAAATATAGATATGACCAATTGATTTCAGATTATTTGAATGAGTTTCAAAAATTTTTGGATCAACTTTCAACAATGAACATTAAATTTGAAGATGAGGTACATGGCTTGCAGTTGTTTGGTATAGTGTTAGACACTTGGGAGACTTTCTATTTATTGTTCTGCAATTCAACTTCTGATAGTATAATTACCATAAATTTTGTTAAGAGTGGGATTTTGAATTAGAAAATAAAAAGAAAAACTCAAGGTTCTTCATCAGATTAAAAAATCCTCATTATAAAGAAAAGAGAAAGAAGTCAGAGTAAAGGTACGAGAGATAAAGGAAAGAATAGAAGCAAATCAAGATTATGATAGAAGAGTATTGAGTGTCATCATTATGATAAGATGGGTCACATTAAGAAAAATTATTTTCAGCTGAAATGAGAAAAGAAAAATAGCAATGGTAAAAAGAAAAAAGAATGATTATAACAAAAATGATCAAATTGCTACTGTATCAAATGAACTTGTCATTGTGTGCTATAATAATAATGTGACTGCTGCATATAGTGAGTCAAGTTGGATTGTTGATAGTGGAGCATCTTATCGTGTCACTTCTAAAAAAGAATTTTTACTTCTTATACACCAAATGACTTTGGTATATTGAAAATAGGTAATGATGACTTGTTTAACGTAATAGGTGTAGGAGAAGTTAGTTTCGAAACTAAAAGTCAAACGCCACTACTTTTTAAATGTGAGCCTGTGCCTAGATTCCAAGGACATATCGATAATTTTATACTTTTACTGTATATGTAATTATGCTTGCATTGTACATAGTTGTCATGCCATCGTAACTGTATATTTATTTTAGGAATTGGAGTTGGTTAAGATAGAGTTTTGAAGTCGTAAATATAGGGACCTCAACGTAATTAAATGTCAGTTTTATTTTAAGTGGGAGCCCAATGATATTTTCTAAATTAGGGGAGGACTCAAATGAAATTTTTTATTTTTTGCAAGTTCAGTTGAACGAATAAGGGGATTTGTTCGATCAATATTTTGAAAACTCTCTGAAAAATTTATGACATTTATTCGTTCGAAAGAATAGGGGGATTCGTTCGAAAAAATTTATGACGAACTCTGATTCGTGTGATCGAATCGACGTGAAATGACGATTTTGCCCTCTTCTAGAAGCTTCTCCTTTAGAAAACTTAAGGACAAAATGATAGAAGTTTCTCCTTTAGAAAATTTAAGGGCAAAATTATCATTTTGTCCTCATATTTATAAAAAGGAGGGCTGAGACCCTGCTTACCGTTCCATCTCTTTCCTTCCTCCCTTCCTTCGCTCCATCATATTCTCTCTACTCTCTTCATCTCCCACCTGAGTTTTTGCCATATTTTTTATTTCTCTTCGCCTATCATCTATATTCCTCGTGTCTAACTCCCTGGGAGCTTTAATTTGACGGTAGAAATGTAGGAAACAAAAAAGGCATCTAAGGTTTCGAGAGGAAATTTTGGGGGTTTTCAACTTCTGAGCGAAACCGAGAAAAATCGACGATACTATAAGGTTCGTAATGTCATTCCTAACTTATCTACATCTTTTATTTCGTATTTTATCAATTTTTGTAAAATAGGTTCACTGTTCACCCGTGTAGATTTCGATAGATTTATCACGCACATTTAAGTTTTTACGCGTTATTTAGGTTGTAATGACGTCGCATGAGTTATAGGATGCTAGAAATACAAATTTGGAGAAAGTGGATAGATGTGAACAGTAATCAAGGTTACTATTCTAATAAATGTGTGGGATCCACATATCTAAATTGCGAAACTGAGTTGAATTATGCTAGTATAGCTGCAATGTGGGTTCGTAGTAATAACGTACAGACAATTAGACGAAAAACGAGAATTTAATCGATTTCATGTATTATCTAATTTTAGAAAAAATCTTGGGTTAGTATGCATTTCACGCATACGAGTTTTATGTGAGGTTTAAAATATGTATTGATATGTTTTTGACATATGTGAATAGGCGACGGTGCGCGAGCGAGGAACCCTTGAGAAAAATTAAAGAGTTTATACCCTCCCTAAATAGTGAGTGGACTTTTTATATTTTCGTTAATTTAATAAATATCTTGTTTTTATATTTATAAAGATGCATAAATGATTTATAAATAATTTTGCTATTTACTCTTGTTTATACGAAAGTGCGCATATGAATATTTTTATATGATTTTATACTGAGATGTGGTTTGTATAATGTATTTGAATGACTTGACGTATGTGTTTACATGAATGATGGCTGAGGGCCAATTTATGATATGCTATGCCTTGATGATGATTATTTAGATATTGTGATATAAATATTGGTAATGACGGCCATATGGGCCAAGATATTCACTGTAGCTACAGGATATGTGGTAGCCTAGGAGAGATTACCTGGAGGTGGTCCCCTAGGTGAGTACAGTATATGATAGCCTAGGATCGGCCTGATAAAGAGGTCGCCTAGGTGAGTGCAGAAGACTTCATAGGTAGGGGTTGTTATATAGTGTAATATTATGGTGTTAGAGATATGATTTGACTACTTGTGAGTTTCATCGAGGATAGTTACGGACGTCACCACGTGACTATTCGAGGCAACGTCAGTGATGGGCTTATTTCTTGAAAATGATGCATGTTTTACTTTTTCATTTAAAATGACCTTTTATTAAAATAGTATTATTTTGTTTGTATATAAATCCCACTAATGATCTCAGGATGCCCAGGGCCAGGGTAATCACCAAGAAAGATAGCCAGCCCAATGACTTTTGATATATACTTTGAGGTTTTCATACTAAAAGAACTTCTTTGAATTAAATTATTTTAAGCTGTGTTCGAGATATGTTTTCCTACCTATGAGTTAAACAACATATAATTATATATATTTTTAGTTCACTCACAGAGTATACTCCCGTATACTCAACCCCCCTCACTCTTCAATTTCAGGTTTAGAGAGCTTCGTGCATATCCAGTTGGTGGTGGTACTTCTAAACTCTAAGGTGCTTCAGGTATACTTTTAGAATCCAACTCACTTAGATAAGTTAGTAGTCCACTGGATTTTTGTTAACAAATTTGTATTAATGTTTATTTATTTTTCTAAGGATTGTAAATGGATTTGTAAGTTTTATATTTAAATTTTATTTTGAGTGAATTGACCTCCCAAAGATTTATATTTAGATTAATCCTTTTATGAATTGATTTGTATATAATTATATTTTGAAGTATTTGGGATTGATTGAGAAACCCATTGTGTAGTTTGGGTAAAATTATATTGGGAGTGGGGTATGAAATGATTCTGAAACAAGTTTTGTAAAGGCCTTACAGGCTTATAGGGTGTATTATGGTGATTGAATATACCTTGGGAGTCTGTGGCGATTATCACGTGTGGGACCCACAAGTTAGGGCATGATAATTTTATTCCTATCAGGGCATTTGGTTTTAAAATGATTTTGGAAATACCTGAACTTGTTTTTCATACTACATTTTGAAGTTTTATTCATGATTTTATAGTTCTTAAAATTTTTTCAGTAGACTAAGTGAGTCAAGTCATAGGAAGCATCACCACCATATTAATTCTGTACAATTGAACCCCGTGCTCTTTTTGTAATCGTAATGTCTTCGAGACCTAGGCAAAGTCGAGGTAGACCACGAAGAGAAATCATGCCCGATGTCGAAGAAGAGGTTACTTCGTATGTGCCTCAACACGAAACTGAGGAGCAACCTAAACCTCCTCTACCCCAATATCAACAACCGGGCATGAGAATGCCTCCAACTATGACTCTCGAGCAATGGGCTGCCTTTATGGCTTATTGGAACGCTCAAACTACTGAAGCTTCCAGATTAGCTCCAAAACTATCCAAGCTGATTAAAGAGATTCGACAATTGGGAATTATACCATTTGAAGGTACAACAGATGCAGTAGTAGCCAACCAATGGTTTAGAAAATTGGAGGGTGACTTGAACGCCATGGAGCTTGAGGATAGGTACAAGTTAAAGGTGGTTGTCCGATTATTAGAAGGTAGTGCCGTCACTTGGTGGGTAAATTTACAAGCTAGAGCCTTAACACAGTTGACTTGGGATAATTTTGTACAAGAATTTTGACACCCTTCACTGTAATCAAAAGAAGCAGGAGTTTCTACGGCTGAAACAGATGGATAAGACAGTAATAGAGTATGAGACTCAATTAAGGGAGTTGGTGAAATTTGTACCAGAATTTGCTAATGAAGAGAGTCTGTGTGCTAAGTTTAAAGAGGGTCTGAATTTCGAGATCCATGAAGAGATGTCATTGTCAAGAACTCAGGCGTATAAAGAGATGATTCAGATGGCCCTATGAGTTAAGAAGTTGGCAAGAGAAAGAAGATCGAGGAGTCAGCTCCAAAAGAGGAGAGATTTGAATATACAGATGAGTTCTCTATTTAAGAAGAGCGGTAGCAGTAGTTCATCCGGTGGTGCCTCTACTACTAGTCCTACAAGTATTTTTTCATATTCTCCTCAAGGTCAAGGACCCTTGAGATTTAGATTATCAGCTTAGGAACAAACTCAAGGATCAAGACAGAGTTAGAGTATAGACAGGTGTCTCAACTGTAGATGATACCAGACAGGCTTGTTGACCACGGCAAAATAAACACACTGAAGTAATTATGGTAACCGCAAGTGCACGGTGTCGAGTTTATAGTAAATAGAAAGTAGAGTGTGAGACCCACGAGAATTGGAAGATATTTTAGGACTGATTACCGTAATTAAAATGGTTAAATTTTATCTAGGCACAATTTTACTTAGACGAA
>JAVXUL010137584.1:0-15137 GCA_035590515.1 Trichilia minutiflora
GGTACTAATGCCTTGTGGGTTCTAGAGGTGCATTCTAAGTAATAGGATGTATTTCTAGGATTCGCGGCGATTGCCACGTGGCCGACTAGGTCGGGGCGTGACAATAAATTACTAGATGATGGTGATATTCAAATATATTTTTGATAATGAGTTATAATGAATTTAAAATTGATTAAATGGGCTTATTTGAATGAATTTAATTTATAAATTATATGTTCAAGGATATATGTTGCTGAATTTATTGAGCACATGTTGCACTTGATGTTATGATTGAGATTTATTGTTCACAGGTATGAAAGTATCAATACGAGAAATAAAAAGTATCGATACAAAGAATGAAGAAATCAACACATTAGAGAAAAAGAATGTTATGACGCATAAGAATGTACAAAAATATCGATACCTAATAGCAAAATATCAATACATGGAAGCTTGAAAGTTTATTAAGTGTTTGATATATGAAATATCGATACTCCCAGCCAATATATCAATACATAAAGCCGAGATAAAGAAACCAAAGGTTGAATGTACCAAAGTATCGATACTCCCAGCCAACATATCGATATATAAGGCCAAGGCAAAGAAACCAAAGGTTATACATATCAAGGTATTGATACTGGAAGCCAATATATCGATATTCTTATATGAAGCGAATGAGACCATAATGGTTATTAAATAAAATATCAATACAACTTAAGAAAGTATCGATATGTTTTATAGATCTGGAATAATAATGGCTAGTTTACAGTATTTATTATACAAATTAATTACAATTTCAAAGAGTCATTGGACACACTAATTTAAGGTGTAAATGAAGTAAAATTCATGAAGACAAAAAAAGGGAAAGAGCAATACTAGGAAATAATCTAAGTAAAAGCAGAAAAACATTCTCTGGAACTACATTCATTTTTTATTATTGGCTTTTAGTGAGAGAAAAATTAATTAATCAGAGCTTATTATAAAAATTACTTTGTGAAGAGAGTTCAATTTTTTACTTTGATAAGTTTATTGCATTTCTCTTCACCCGAAAAAGAAAAAGTTGTAAAGGTTGCCTTATACTCGTAAGAAGAAGTTGCATTGGGGTTTCTCTTAACCCTAGAAAAACAAGAAATCTAATGATTCCTTGGATTTGAAATATAAAACCAAGAAGAGCGAGCGTAGGCTAATAGTTTAACCACTATAAAAATTTTTGTAGGTCCAGTTGGCAAAATCCAAGAGGAGGGTGAATTGGATTTTGAAACCCTTTTTGTTGAATTTAAAAATGCTTGTAAATAAAATATGTTAATACAGTAACAAGGGTGAAATAAACACAGAAAAGAGTATCAAGAGAGAGAAAGAAAATTACAAAGACTATTTTATAGTGGTTTGACTATAAGTCTATGTCCACTCTTCTTGGTAGAATTTACTCATACTGAGGATTACTAACTCTTAGTTTTTATGGGTGAAGAGAAATCTAATTACAACTCCTTTTTAACCGTGAAGGGCAACCAACTATACAACTTCTTGATTTGGGTGAAGTGTAACCCAACACAAATCTTTCTTTAGAACAGGTGAAGAGAAACCCAGTATGTATCTGAAATATTATAGAAAATAAGTAATCTCTTAAGAGAGTGCATATGCAACAAGCTCTAAGTTATCTCACATTAGAATTTATTACAGATGATGATCAGATGAGAATATGTTGTTTTTACAGAAGAATGTTTTTCAATTGTAAGCACTGAGTTTGTTCTTTAACAACATTTTTATTCGTCAAACTTGATTGTATTTATATATGAAATAAATAGTTTCAACAGCTCTTTGAGTTTTTTATTAATAACGGCATTTAATGTTCTGACAAGACATGTATCGATACCTTATACTTAATGTATCCATACTTTGGTAAAAATTTTTTAAACCAATTTTATGTATCGATATTTGTTTATGCAAAAGATTGTGGGTCCATCTCCATATCAATACTTGCCTTTAAATGTATCGATACTTTATTTTTTTGACAGTTCATGTATCGATACTTCTTCAGTTTTTGCACTTCCTCAACTCTCTTTGTATATGAGTATCGATATTCACTATTCTTTTCAATTTATGCATCGATACTTTGTTGGCATATATCGGTACATTGCTTTGAAATAAGAATATATGTATAGTCACATACATTCCTTTGTCCTATGTATCGATGTTTTACTTCTCATGTATCGATACTTGTTATCCAACGTATCGATACTTTATCTTTAAATATCGATACTTCACCCAAAATTCTTGTAATTTAAGCCTTTCTCTGCACAAAAGACTGTAAGTGTAATATGACCATTTTGAATTAATTTTGCTGAGAAATTAAACATTACAAAATGAATAGAATTAACTTATTTTCACAAAGTTTCATCCAATTTATCAAATTTGTTTAATACACAATTTCATCATCAAAAACAGAAGATATTCTACAATTTCTCCCTTTTTTGATGATGACAAAACAAAATTTAACTTTTCTCTTTTGTAAAAAATTGATTTTTCTCTTTTAACAAGTAAAACAATATCTCCTCCTTATTTATAAATTAAGATCTTAGGTTCTCCCTCTTTTTGTCAGCAAGCAAAAAAGTAATACAAAGAGCAATCATCAAAAATATAAGGAAGCATATAAGGAGAAAAATAAACAGACAAGGAATACAAAACAGCCAATGAAAAACAAATGACAATGATCTTAATATGATAAAATAAAGGAAACATCATGTATAAACCATGTAAATATCTAGGTAATGAAAAGAATAATCATCTATAAAACATTCAGAATGGAAAAAAATCAAGGACGACGTTCGCGATGAAATTAGCAAAGGTTCTCAACAAGCTCAGGATCCATTTTCTCATCTAAAGAGGAGTTAACAGGAGCAGGGTGAGAAGAGGATTTGGTCTCATAAGGATATTGATAGCCAGGAGGAGGAGGACGCGAAGCAGAGGGACGATAGTACTGTGGCAGTTGAGGTCCAGTAGATAGAGGTCGAGGTGCTATAGAAGGTCCTACAGAGGCTCTTGGGTAACTTAACCTAGCCTCAATATTATCTAACTTAATAAGCAGATCTACGTGGTTAATTATCGTCTCCTGTCGCTGCTTATCAACCATCTTCCCAAGGAGGTGCATCATCTGATAGGCTTCGTTCATGTGCGTGTCTAGCTTGTTCATCACCGTTGACTAAAGGGAGGTAAAAATGTCCATAAGCTGCTCGATCTTGAATTCTATTGTCGGAGCTAGTAAAGCTAATGGAACAGAAACTCTGGGAGGATGAGGTGGAGGGGCAGGGCACTTTTGTGGTGCGACCTCTGTGGTATGTGGTGGAGTGTCTGCTATCTTAAGTGGTGGTGTAGTTGCTGAACTGTCATGAGGCTCAGTCTCTGTCGATAGTGGAGAAACAGTAGGTAGAGGAGGAACTAGGGGTGGCTCAGAAATAGGAGGAGGAACTGTTGAAGGTCCTGTTGTCTCCTTTGGAAGCCACTCCTGAACACTAGTGTGAGAACCAGATGCCATCATCCAAGAACCATCTGGCTGCTCTGTGTACCCTATCCTACGAATGGTCATAACATTGAGATGAGTGCTAACAAGCTGAGTTCGATTATCCACATTTCGTAGTAAGTCTTCGGCTTACTGACGGATAATATGGGTAATAGCATACCCATATCTCAATGTGGTGGCACATATGGTGGTGGTCTCGATCATCTTTGTGATCATCCAATGGGCGAGGTCTGGATCCCGTATCTTAATAGTGTATTACATCCACCATACATCCTCAAATGTCATCATAAAAAATCTGGCAGCTCTCGCATTCAGGTTATACGAGACTATGAGGTGTAAAATCCGTTTATGTAAGTCCAGATGTGTTGGTCTCAAATTTGTCTCTGTCATGTCAGTGTTTTGAAATATCACGCAACAGCCGTCTAACACATTATACATTCAAGAAAAGTAATTCTCTCCACCTGGTCTTAAGCCTAGGTAGTCTGATAATAACACTTCATTGAATACTATCTGTTGACCTATAACCCATATTCTGAATCTATTATACGTTCTGGTTTTATAGGTAGGGTTCCTATTATCTAAGTTCAAATAAAATAACCTGATAAGTTCTTTATGATATTCTCCTCTCAAGTTCAAATAGGTCATCCATACGAACTCCATGAAATGGGATAAATAAATAAAATTAATAGTGCGAAGAAAATCAAAGTCCAGTACTCTACCCAGGAATAAATGAAGATGAAGGAAGAGGGTAGAAAAGTGTTCTTGCTGATCAAGAGAAATGAACCCTCACAGGTTCGATTTCTAATGTGGAGCAACTTATTGGCTCTCATCCCTTTCCCTTCTTGTTCTTTTCTTGTATCGTTGATTCGCTAGAATCTTCATCTTGGAGCCATTGAGTTTTTTGAGAAAGTTGAGTGTGTTTGAGTAAGTGAGATATGTGAGAGATTTTTGAAACAATCTTCAGTAGAGAGAGAAAAATACAAATATTAAAGATAGACACTGTTTTAAAGAAAAGTTCAAGTATCGATATGTGGTGTACGAAGTATCGATACTTCATGAAGGATGTATTGATACATAAGGAAAAAATCTGAGATGTATCGATACATGACAGGAAAAAAACAATAAAGATAATGTTGAAAAATTCAAAAAAAAATTAAAAATAAAAGGACAAGGACACGTGTCAAACAGTTATAAATAAGGCAATTAATGGAGCGATTATCGAATAGATTTAGGCCTTCAAGGAGATGACACATGGCAAAACTATCACCTACTTTCTGTACGCATTAAACACCCCACTATCTTTTATCGATTACCAAATTAATGAAGCATGTATCAATATATTGGCGAGGATGTATCAATACTTTGATACGTAACGAAATGAAGTCCGTTTAGGTATCAATACTTAGGAGTAAACGTATCGATACTTAAGATATTCGTAAGGCATGTATCGATACTTTAGTTAAAGAGTATCGATACTTGAAAGGATTTTAAGTAAAAATTAATCACAAACCAACAAGTATCGATATATTAGCTTATTAAAGCCATAACATATCGATATATAAACTGAGTCAATCAAGAAAAACAGCAAAATATATTTATTCAACATACATCATTCCCAGATTACTTCTCAAGTAGCAGAATCTAGTTTTATCCAAGGGTTTTATAAAAATATATGCTAATTGATTTTCAGTATTCACATATTCAATGCATACATCATTCTTTTGAACATGATCATGAATAAAATGATGTTGAATTTCAATATGCTTAGTACGTGAGTGATGCACATTTTTTTATGAGGTTAATGACACTAGTGTTGTAACACATAATGAGAATCTTTTCTATATGTATGTTATAATCTAATAATTTATGCTTGATCCATAAGAGTTGTGCACAACAACTACTCACGGATATGTATCAGTCTCGGTGGTAGATAAAGCTATAGAATTTTGCTTTTTACTTACCCATGCCACTAATGTATTACCTAAAAAATAACAAGCACCACTTGTACTTCTCCTATCAACTTTACATACCCTAAAGTCCGCAATCGAATAACCTTTCGATTTTAATGTACCCTCCTTGAGATAAAACAACCACAAGTTAGGTGTACCTCTAAGGTATCTAACAATTTTTTTCGCAATACTTAGGTGTGATTCCTTAGGATTCGATTAAAATCTAGCACAAACACACACACTATAGAGGATGTCAGGTCTACATGCTGTCAAATAAAGTAATAAACTTATCATATTTCTATAAAGCTTAGGGTCAATACCCTTACCTTGCTCATCTTTATCTAAAGAGGTGGATAAACTCATAGGAGTGTTTACAGTTTACCATCTAGAAGTTTGAATTTTCATAAAAGATCCTTTACATTTTTTTATTGGGAGATATAAATATCATCTAAAGTTTGGTTGATTTGTAATTCCAAAAAGAAGTTTAGTTCTCCTATCATGCTCATTTCGAACTTCTTTCTCATAAGTTTTAAAAATTCTTCACAAAGTAAGTCATTTGTGATTTCAAAAATGATATTATCAACATATACTTGTACAACAAGAATGTCATGATGTTTTATTTTTATAAAAAGTGTTTTATCAACACTCCCCCTTTCAAAGTCATTTTTCAACAAAAATTTACTAAGCCCCTCATACCAAGCTCTAGGAGCTTGTTTCAAACCATAAAGAGCTTATAAATATAATTTGGAAATTTTTTATTTTTAAAATCGGGAGGTTGCTCAACATAGATTTCTTCACTTAAAAAATCATTTAAAAAAACACCCTTAACATCCATTTAAAAAACTTTAAAGTCTTTAAAGCATGTAAAGGTTAAGAGAATTCGTTTAGCTTCTAGTCTAGCCACGGGTGCATATGTCTCATCATAGTTTATCCCTTCCTATTGGTTATAGCCTTGAACAAAAAGCCTAGCTTTATTTTTAATGATGTTGCCATGCTCATCTAGCTTGTTTTTAAACACCCATTTGGTGCCAATGATGGAATGATTATGTGGTCTTGGAACTAAGTCCCAAACTAGGTTCCTTTGGAATTGATTTGATTCCTTTTATATAAACAATATCCAATCCTCATCTAACAATGCATCATCTATTTTTGTTAGCTCTAAGTAAGACACAAATGCAAGGTTTTGTATTTTCTTAAGATTTTGAGGAACCTCTTTAGATGTTCTTCTAGTTCTAATTCTTTGAGAGTGACCACTAATGATCAACTCTTTTGGATAATTTAATACATACTTTCAAGCCTTTGGAAGTTCCCTAGATTGACTCTCTATATGCTCTTCCTTCTCTTCTTTTGGATCCTTATTTAACTTTAAGTCATTCATCTTATTGGTTACCTCAAGCTCATTAATCTTTTCATTAGCAAGCATTTTGTTCAACTTGAGATCTAACTCATCAAAGGTAATATGCATTATTTCTTCCAAAATATGAGTTCTTTTGTTATACACCCTATATGCTTTGCTTTTGAAGGAGTAACCTAGAAAGATACTGTGAAACTTGTCCCTTAGTATTATAGGCCTAGTAGTAAAACCCTCATTAGTTATCATGCATATAGAAATGTGTAAATCATACGCGAGAGGGTGTGATAACTTGAATTCATTTTTGAAAGAAGGTGTGTGGTATAGAATTTGAGTCTATAAGAAAAAACTAGATTTTTGACCTCAAAATCATCTTCAATTGAGAAAAAGTTCCATATCATTTTTGTAGAATTCGAAAAGAGCTTTCAAATAATATATTATGAGTTTCGTGAAGATATTCCAATCAAAAGTTATGACCGCTTAAAGTTTTTGGTCTTAAGCCAAGAAAATAAGGCAAGTATCGATACTTTTTGGGTTGAAGTATCGATACTTGGTCTGTGTAAGGCTAGAAGTATCGATACATGGTGAGAAGTATCGATACTCTAGCAAAAAGGCAGCAAGTATCGATACATGAGGTTAATATATCAATACATGGGCTATAGTGTATTGATACTTAGGGAATAGTAATCAATACTCAGGGCATTTTCGAGCCTAGAGACCAATCCCAATTGGAAGTATCGATATATAGGGGTCATGTATCGATACCTTGACGAGCATAGACATTTTTACATGATGAAGTATCGACACATGAGGAGCATGTATCGATACTTTAACTGTGTAGAAGACTTTTATGGGGGCTTGTTTTGATACATGGTGACATGTCGCACTTCCAGGCATTTTTAGAGGGGCATTTTAGTCATTTGAGGTCCTCTTTATATGCAGAAATAAGGGATCGTCTTCCCAAGAGTTTCATTTCACTCTCTCTGTCCTTATTTCGACAGAAACCCATTTCTCTTCCTTGTGAAAACCTATCTCAGCCATTTCTCCATCAAATTCCATCATTTTAGTCCCTACGAACTCATAATCAACACCAGAGCATAGATACCTCCTTTGATCAGAGTTCTAACCATCGGATCATAAGGAATCACAGAGGAGGGGTTACGATAAATAGTAGCTAAAAAGGGGCTCTAAGCTCGCCTACGGATTTGGGTAAGTTTATTCTTCAATCTATCTCTCTATTTAAGCTTATAATTATCATTGGTATCAATAAATTAAAGGGATTTGATAGTTATTGGTGTTGAAATTGCTAAAGAATTATAAATAGAATGAGATTTTGTATAAGGTAGTATGTTAGATAGAGAGAGAGGAGGAGTGTATGAGTAGTATGAGCATGCATCACATCATGCATACACATTATGATAGATCGTGATTCTATGTTTATACATGTATCTAGGCACAATCGTTGAGACAAGAGGATATCCGTAACAAGGAGGATACCTAGAGGTTGGTTTCCCACCCCCATATAGTGAGTGGACACATTCCTTTTCCTTCGCCTCATTTTATGTTAATTATAAATAATTATAATGCTAGAGATGATAGCATATGAATATCTATATGTATAACTGAAATGAGGAGGCGTTGGATGTATGTTGTATAATGGTTGGGTTAGCCCCTTGCTTGTAATAGCTTTAGAATTGTGGAGAACCCTTGATTGCCATGAATATGAGGTCAAAGGCCTATTATGCTTATACTTGATGATTTTATCATATTATAATTGTGAAGCCGAAGGCCAATTTTATATATGTTTGTGAATGTGGTATAGTTAAGTGAAATAGTCAGGGTGTCATACTTGTTGATTTGGTCTTGTGAGCCAATATGTCTTGTTTTATAACTTTGGCCTTGTGAGCCACAAATGATGTTTTTGGCCTTGTTAGCCATCAACTATTCGATTTGCCCTGATGGGTTATTGTTATTGATTTATGATTTTTTGTGCCATGTTATTGACTATATATGGGTGAGGATTGGCCATATAGCTCATGTAGAGTGGGGTGGAATCCAATAGACCCCGGAGTGTAGATTGGCCATACAGTCCAAGGTGGGATGGGTGGAATCCACATATTCAGGCTAAAGCATGCTAGCCTTATACTGATATAATAGTATCCCAACCAAGGTTGCGGATCAGCCATACAATTTCGAGGGAGTGGATGGGATCCTATAGACCGAGGAATATTATACATTGACACACATCCTCAACCAAGATTACAGATTAACCATACAGCTCCGAGGGAGTGGATGGGATCCTATAGACCGAGGGGTTATGCATATATGATATTATATTAATCTTTTAGATATGTATATGATGCCATATTCACTATATTTGATTTGATGATTACGAGGATTTTTCGTAATCAGTGTATGGGCCCCTGATTTCTGTTCTTATTTATTTATCTACTTATTAAGTATTTTCTCAAATACTTACCCCTCGCTTTTCCATTTCAGGCTAGTGTAGTCGAGCGCGGTATAGTATAACTGAAGTGTGATTCAGCAAAGTTTTTCAGGTACTCAACTCAAGTTTTTATATTATGGTCCACTGCATGAAAAAATATTTATAATAAAATGATTTTATATATTTGGCTTGGCTAGGAATATTTTATATTGTATTTTGAGAAAATACAAATGTTGATACATGTATGATTGAAAATCTTCTATATTATATTATTTTATCTTATTTTTTGAAATCAATTTGAAAACAAGTACTAATGCATTGCGGTTGTAGGAGTGTATTCTAATTGATATGATGTATTTTTAGGATTCGCGACGATTGTCACGTGGTCAACTAGGGTCGGGGCATGACAGATACCCATATCGGACTTAGGCTTAAATTTTTCAATATTGTCTTTGGTGTTAAGAATGTAACAAGTGCACCACTCAAAGACTCTAAAATGCTTGATTTTAGGCTTCCTTTAATAAACCAACTCATAAAGAATTTACCTAGGAATTTTCTAATCAACACTTTATTAGAAATATGACATGTAGTGTCTATGGCCTCATCCCAATAATATTGAGGTAGATCATATTCGTTGAGCAAGGTTCTACCCATCTCTTGCAATGTTCTATTTTTTCTCTCTGCTACCCCATTTTGTTGTGGTGTGTTCTAGGTGCAGAGAAATTAAGAGTGATCATATTTTCATCACAAAAAGACTCAAAGTCTTAGTTCACAAGCTCACCACCTTGAACACTTCTAATCTTTACCAATTGATAACCAAGTTCATTTTAGATCCTCCTTGAGAACTTTCTAAATGTATCAAATATCTCTTATTTTCCAAGAAGAATATCCATGTGAACCTAGAAAAATCATTTACTATAAGATATCCATAATGCTTTTCTCCTAGAGATGCAATTTTATTGGGACCAAAAAGATCCATATGAATGAGTTCAAGAGGTTTGGATGACGAAATGACATTCTTAGGCTTGAATGAACTCCTTACTTGTTTACCTCTTTGACATGGTTCACATGTCTTATCTTTGGTAAACTTGAGATTAGGAAGGTCTTCTATCATGCCATGCTTTGCTAACTTCCTAATGAGATCCATGCTGCAGTGACCTAATCTTATATGCCATAACCAAAAATCATCACACATCACTTACAAGCATACAGAAGATTTAGCACCAAGTTATCAAATTCAATCACATACACATCTCCTATCCTATAAGCATGCAACACTTTATTCTTATTAGCATCAAAAACATCATATGCATCCTTCAAAAAAGTGGCATTGTATCCAATATCACAAAACTAAGAAATGCTAAGCAAGTTATTGAAATCCCAGATGGAAAAATCCAAGAGGGGGGTGAATTGGGATTTTATAAATTTTAAAACGAAATTTTAAGTGAACGTGGTATGAATGCAAATAGAGAATGAATACACAATAATAAAATATGCAAGACACAATTTTTATAGTGGTTTGACTATAAGTCTACATCCACTTTTCTCGGTTGAATCCACTTACACCGAGGATTAATATCTCTTTGTTTTTACGGGTCACGAGAAACCCAAGTACAACTCCTTCTTTAAATAGGTGAAGGGCAACCACAATTACAACTTTCTTTTGAATCGGGTGAAGTGAAACCCAAATTTTTATCTGAAATGATCAGAGAAGTAAAGATTAAAAACTCTCTGAAAGAGTATATATTTTAATGTGCACACACTTTCTCTCACTAAAATAAATACAGATAATTTTCAAAAAGAATAAAAATAATTACAGAGGAATGTTTTTCTTGCTTTGATGATATCGTTCTTAATGCTCTTCAACAACCTTTTCATCTTCAAACTTTGTTGAATTTATATCTACAATGAATTTCTTTCAACACTCTATTATGCTTATTATAATAAATGCTACCAAACTAGCCGTTATAGACCTGATTTCTATGAAGGTATCGATATGTTTGAGTTACAGGCCTTGAGGGTATCGATATATTGACTACGGTATCGATACATTTTCGTGTAAAAACGATGATGTCCATCATAAACATGTTAATGCAGGCTTCAAGGTATTGGTACGTTCAAAAATCCTTTCAAGAGTATCGATTTGTTTGTCTAAGGTATCGATATGTTTAAAATGTCCATCAAGGGTATTGATATGTTTGTCAATGACTCTGAGGGTATCGAAACGATCCTACGTATTATTCAGTTTCTTCATCACCAACGTATTGATACGTTAAACCAGGGTATCGATATGTTTGAGCATCTTTTAAAGGTGTCGAAATGTTTGAGCCAGGGTTCCAAAACTCGGGCTTAATTTCAGTACTGTAGTTAAAACGTGTCGATACGTTTAAGCCTGGATGAGCTTTCTTGATACTTTGACTTCATTTCTCACCTGAAAAACGTATTTTGCCTTTATAAAAACCAAGTGAACTATATTTATTCTTATAAAATTTATAATCATCACTTATATGCATAATTCAAATTTGTTGTAAATTTTAGAATCATCAAAAACCAAAAACATATAAAAATCATTATCAAAAACAAGTATATGATTTTATCATCAAAAATCATTTTGGGGCCATCAATGTCCCCTTTTTTTTATAATGACAAAATATGTATATAGAGTTCGTTCTCCTCTTTTTTGTCAGCATGTAAAGAAGGGTGAAATAACTGATAAGGCAATAAACGATAAATAAACTATCATGAATAAAAAAAACTATGATGAAGCAAGTTACCAAACATGAAACAACAAGCATCGAATATGAGTCAACTATCAAATATTCCATATATAAAAAATGAAGTGCAACAACACACAATCAAGAACAACATTTAAAATAATCATCAATACAAAGCATTATCCGAAAACAAGTAATCACCCAAAAAAACTATCAACAAGTAATCATCCAAAAAAACTATCATCCAAAAATAAGTAAATATAAAAAAATTATCATCTGAAAGAACAAATTAATGGGTAGGAACATCTCTAAATGACGCTTGACATCTGCAAGCTTAGGATCGCTATCGTCTGAAGAAGAGTTGGATGAATCAACTGTATCTGGACGAGATGAAGATCCTATTTCGAATGGTGGTCGAGTAAGTGGTGGCTCTGGATGAAAGGGTCGAAAGTGAGAGTGAGGAGGTGACTGATGATCGGAGCAAGGAGATCGATATCTCAAAAAAAATCCTAAAAATGCTCTTATGAAAGGGCCTCACCGACCTATCTCATGAAGAATCCTCTCCTCGACTTCTTCTATCTTCATCTATGAGTCAGTGTACTGAAGCGTTGAATCATCTCGCTGTTTTTCCATCATCTTCTCAAGGACATGCATCAACTGAAATGCCTTGTTCATACAAGTATCTAGTTTTTACATGACAGTCATCACAATCGACTCAAGTGTAGAAAAACTATCGAGAATCCGCTCAATCTTGTACTCTAACGTCGGTGCAGGAAGAGCCAACAGAACTGAACCACTCGATTGCGTAGAAGGAGGTGCTGCTGGAGCTGTCTCTGTAACAGGTGGTGGAACACCTGCGGTATCCTAAGCCTCAATCTGCTCTACTGGAGGAGGAACAGGAAGAGGTGTAGGCTCTCATGGAGGAGGGCTACGCACATCCTGCTGCTGCTACTCTAATCCTGAGCCAGATGAAAGGTTAACCAGAGCATCCTCTATCCTAACAGCATCACCCTCTCTAATGGAGGGATCACTAGTCTGCTTCAAAACCCATACACCAGGAGCCTGCTACTCATAGTGCATCTTTCAAAGAGTAGTCTCACTCAACATACTGGAAGGAGGCATAGCCTTACTGTTCACACCAACCAATATGTCTGAGGCCATCTTCCGAATCAACTCTGAGATCAAATACCCATAATGCAGGTTGTATCGCTGAGAGGTACCCTGTATAATGCTCGTAATCATCCAGTAAGCAAGGTTTGGTCTTTGGTGGGTTATAATCCGCTCTATCCAACACATATCCTCTACTAACATCTCCATAATTTTCCCGAACGGACATTCAAGTTATAAGCAATAATCAAATGTAAAATTCGCTCATTTAACTGAAGCTTGGAGGGTTTGTTCTTTACGGTCTCTAAATCTAGGTTTCAAAAAATTATCCTAAAAGCCTCAAGAGGATTGAAAGTTGATGAAATATAGTGTTCTCCTCCGGGAATCATCCTAAATTGTTCTACCAAAAACTCTTCATCCACACCAAATTCAACACCTCTCGCCCAAGTCCTAAACTTTGTCACCATATTTCTACTAGTGGTTAGGTCTTTAATGTCAAGATTTGAATAGAACAGTCATACTAATTTAGGATAAAACTCCCCCTTAATGCTTAGAAACCAACCAAAACAAGTAATCTGTGCTAAATAATAAAAATGCATCTTATTCAAGAGTTTAAAATTGATTACCCAGCCTGGAGTTACGATCCTATGAGCGAACTGAGTCATAAACTTCTCTTGCTACTCCTGAGATGTGAAGCCCTATGGGTTTGGATCAGTTGGAATTGCGAAGAAGGAAGATTCTGTAACTTTTTGTTTCCTCCGATCAGATGGTGCAAGAACTTTCATACGAGGAGCTATTGTGAGAAAGAGAAATGACGGTTTCTAATTTTCGAAGGAGATGATTGAGAGAATAGGAGTTAAAAATGACGATTTTAGAAATTTGTAGAGAGAGAGAGTGAGAGGTTTGAATTTAAAAAGAGTGGGAGAAGAAGAAAGGTTTTGGCGGTTATGAATGTCAAAGGTTATACCCTAAACTCAAAACGATGTAGTTTTGGGCTTTTGTCAGGTAAACATATCGATATGTTTTGACGTTTCCGTCCCAAGTACATCACAAAGGTATCGATATGTTTTAGAAAATGCATGAACGTATCTATACGTTGAGTCACAAAAATCAACATCTCCGTCTCGAAGGTGTCGATACCTTTTGAAAAGGTATCGATACGTTCATCCAATGCTCCAGCACGTTTCAAGTATTTTGATACATTAACTGAAACGTGTCGATACGATGCTTAGGGTATCAATACAATGATGGATTTTCAAGCAAAAACCATGCAGAGATTGCCCAGTATCCATATACAAATTCATTAAACAAAAAGTATATTGATATAAAGGCTAAACAAATTAAGGAAAGCAATCAAAAACATGTTTAATCAACATTCATCATTCCAAGATTGTTCCTCAAATAGTAGAATCAAGTTTTGTCTAAAGGTTTTGTAAAAGTATCTGCTAGTTGATTTTCAGTACAGACAAACTCAATGCAAATATCATTCTTTTGTACATGATCTCAGATAAAATGATGTCGGATCTCAATATGCTTGGTGCGAAAATGATGTACTGGATTCTTAGTGAGGTTTATAGCACTTATATTATCACACATGATGGAAATTCTATCTATATGCAAGCCATAATCCATCAATTAATGTTTGATCCATAAGAGTTATGCGCAACAACTACTCACGGATATATACTCGACTTCGGTGGTAGATAAAACAACAAAATTTTGCTTCTTACTCACCCATGTGACTAATACATTCCCTCAAAAATGACAAGCTCCACTTGTGCTTCTTCTATCAAATTTGCAATCCCCAAAATCTACATCCGAAAAACCTTTCAGATCAAATGAACCATCCTTGGGATAAAATAATACAAAATTGAGTGTGCCTCTAAGGTATCGAAAAATCCGTTTCACAGCACTTAAATGAGATTCTTTGGGGTTTGACTGAAATCATGCGCATACACACACACACTATATAGAATGTTGGGTCTAGATGTAGTAAGATATATGATCTCAATTAGATTATGTACCCAAGTATAGGTAGTCTTGTTATAGTATAGTCCGGTGAGTCCAAGTGTCG
>JAVXUL010137594.1:0-15137 GCA_035590515.1 Trichilia minutiflora
TGAAACTGGTGCTCAAAACATTACCAAAGAAGTCAATGAAAGCTTGCAGCCTGACAGTGGCACTAGCAATGCATCTAACTCTACCATTGAAGAGCCGAGTAACACAGATGTTCGTACTGAAAAAAAGCTTAAAAAACGGACTTTCCGGGTACCACTGAAGGTGAAAATAAGCTGAAGCTTTAAACTTTTGTTACTTAACATGTTTTTGCATGCTTTTTGTTTTATTAATTCTTATTTTTATTATTTATTCATGACAGATAGTTGAAAAGACAGTGGGACCTGGAGTGTCTCTTTCAAAAGAAGCCCTTGCCGATGCTGAAGCTAAATTAGAAGCATTGGATAAGAAGGATGAAGAGCGGCGAAGAACTGCAGAGCTAAAAAATAATCTGGAAGGATATATATATGCTACGAAAGAGAAGGTTTGAATTATCTGCTATATATCTTTTATTGTTGATCTTGATTGTTTAGTTTCATTATGTTCATTTTATACTCAATGTCAAGCTCTATCTGAAATGTAGTCATGCCAATTGATTAGAGCATTGATCTTGATGTTATGGTATACCTATTGTACTTTTTGTTTTTTATTTGTCCTTTTTCATCTTGATTTCTCATTTTGTTTTGTCGATAATTTACTTATCATCGATTTTCTTTTTCATGACATTATCTATCATGCTAGCTTGAAACATCCGAAAGATTGGGCAAAATTTCTACCAGTGAAGAACGGCAATCCTTTATTGAAAACCTTGATGAGGTTAGCCTCTTTTTATCTTCAATTTTTGAAAACTTAAAAACCTCTTATTTAATTCTCACTTAAATTTATTTCTGATATGACCATCATGTATTGATTTTAGGCCCAAGAATGGCTGTATACTGACGGTGAAGATACTACTGCTAAGGAGTTTCAGGAACGTTTAGATGCATTGAAAATCATTGGGGACCCAATATTTTTCCGGTATGCCCCATTTTTGGTTGTAGTTGAGTTTAAGGATATTTCGATTTGAATTAAGTATATTTGTATTTTTGAGCTCTTGTAATTCACAAAGATACTATAACTAGTCAAAATAGCCATCCCGTCCTGACTGATAAGTATTTTGGTGTAGATTTAAAGAACTTACAGCAAGACCAGAAGCTTCTGAACATGCTCAGAAATATCTTGGTCAGCTCCAACAGGTACACATTTAATTTGTCTGAGTTCTGAAGGCCAAAGTTCTTCCTAGATGGCCGGAACAACTTTTTTTTTTTCCCCTTCTTTCCTTAGTGCATTACAGAGGTCTTTGCATGACATTTATTGGGAAAATAAGTCTAATTAAATTGAAAACTTTATATCTGTTTGACTATATAATATATTACACCAAATAATATTGGCACTATGATTGTATTTTAGTTGACAGCTAAGAATGAGAAAAATAAAGAGGAAAAAAATGTTATTAGTGCATTGATTTTTTTCATTTTGTGTGGTTGCAGATCATTCGTGACTGGGAGACAAACAAACCTTGGCTTCCAAAAGGCAGAATAGATGAGGTGCTTTTTCATATTTAATCTGAATCAGCTTCTTTATGACTTAAATTTCAGCTTCATCATGAAATTTAAATGTTCTATTTTTCAGGTTTCAAAAGATGCCGACAATTTCAAGAGTTGGTTGGAAGAGAAGGAGAATGAGCAGAAGAAGTAAGTTTGGGATCATTGTTGTCATTTCTGCAAAATTTTAAATTCCTCAGCTTACTAATTATACAAACAATCATCTTTCTTTAAATTTTTTTTTTTCTAAGTTAGAACTTGTAATTATACAATCATCTTTCCTTAAATTTTTTTTTTTCTAAGCTCAACTTGTAATTTCTTTTTCTCTATATTTTAGGACTTCTGGATTCAGCAAACCGGTGTTCACTTCTGAGGAAGTATACGAGAAAATACTTAATCTGCAGGATAAGGTATTGTTCAAATGTGAAGATGGAAGAATAAGTAATTGAGTTACATTTGGCTTAGACTCCCTTTGATAGTAAGGTGTTCTGACTTCTTTGGAATTAATGAAAAAATAATTAGGTCTTATTAAAATTTGTTATTATCAAATACCTTTTTAGCTTTAGTTTCAAATAGTAGGAGCGCCAGAGTCTTAAACAGAGCTTATGTGTGGCTTATAGATGTTCTGTAATAATTAAGCTTGTGTATTATTGCTATTTGAATGTATTTTTTGACAGATTTCGAGCATTAGCAGAATTCCAAAGCCAAAGCCTAAATTTCAAAAGCCTGTAAAGAATGAAACTGAGAGCAGTGCCGAGAAAATGAAAGACCCGAACTCAATTTCCGAGGAAAATAGCAAGGAAAGTGACAAACCAGCTTCTGAAACAGATGCCCCGATGAAGGGTGACAAGGTCGACCCAGAACCTGAGGCTTATGACGAATTATGATCAAAATATGGTGTGATATGCTATATGATTCACTACCTGATTACTCTCTATCACAGTTCAAAAACACAAGCCGAACCGGTCACGAACATTGCACACATAGTTGAGCTAAAATTATGAAGGCTGCATATTTTTTCTGTCGATATAGTAGTTTCAAAGTGACGTTGCTGCATTAGTGCAGCCTCCTTTTGGTTTGCAGGATTTCTTAATTTGTATGATGCTTATCGTATCCAATGACAACAGTGTAACCAAGGGGGCATTTTATTGGTAAATTAAATTTGCTGCCTCAGAAGTTTTGACCATTTTGTGAACAGTATAATTTGTTAGGGATTTTGATATTGAGACCATGTATCATCTTAACCATAAATTTTAGTTTTATATTTTGTTTTTGTTGAATGGAATAGACTGTTATGTTATAACTTGCAGATGGTATGACGGGGTTATGTTGCAGACATTCTTTTGTTGTGGTTACTAAATTTAGGATGCCTTTTTTACTGTGTTTCAAATGTAATCTAACTTATCCGTTAAAAATTGCAATAAAAGACTGGGTGTTATAACAAAAAACATTAACCGTACGTGTCAGTTGATATACCGACATGATGAGGGATGCAAGTATAGATTTTCTATAAAATTATTATGATTTTAATAATTTTTAAAAAATAATTAGCAACAAAGTTATGATATATAATATACTTTTAATAAATAGCAGTGAGTTAAGAATATTTAAATAGGGATTAAACTTATTAAGTTCCAAAGCAGTTCCATACCATCCAACCAACCAACCATTGATTGAGTATGAATCTCATTCAGTGATAATAATGTTGTCTAGGTAGTTCCGCTAAATATTTGAGAAAATATTTTTTTTATCTTATTTTAAAAATTAATTTCTGTTAAATTTTTTTAAACTAAACTAAAATCGCAGGTATCTCTTTATTTTTCAATTTAATATGAAAAAGTTTGAAAATAAAAGAGGAGTTTTTATCTATTTTCTTACTTTTGATAAATCACTTTCAAGCTTAATCATTTCAGGGAAGTTCAAAAATAGAGAAGTTTAAAAGCGGAGTATCCGAAATTGACAATAAGTTGGAAAGTGAAAAGTCATACTCTATTTTCGAATTTATTTATTTTCATTGTAAAGTAAAAAAATTAGAAAGTGGGGATTGAACTTATCCACTTCTAAATTCTACTAAAAAACAGTTCTCAAAAATATTTTAGTCAAATGGTTATTCTTTAAAGAATTTTGTCCAAATTGTTAATTAAATGGGACATTTCAGAATCCTCTGGAATGATCATGCATTGAAATATATTGACCCAAAAATTAAAATGCTTCAATCTAGAATTGGAGACTGAAATTTACGACACAGAATCCTGCCTGTAGAGTTTGTGCGATTGTAAGCCATGAAAGCAGTTGGGAAAATCGCGCCATCCAAATATTTTAAGCGATGACCCAAAAGATCACTGTGTCATACCATTTCATGATCTCTGTGTTTGGGAAACACGGAAGAATTAACGATGCACGCCACCTATTTGAGAATATGCCTTGCAGAAACTTAGAATCTTGGAACACAATGATTTCTGGATGCTCGCACAATGATAAAGTCGAAGAAGCACGTGAACTGTTTAATAAAATGTAGGAGAGATTTCTTTTCATGGACTTTGATGATTACTTGTTATACACGTAATGGGCAGCTTGAGAAGGCGAGGAAACTATTTGATTTGCTTCCAAATAAACAAAAGACGGCTTGTTGGAATGGCATGATTGCGGGTTATGCAAAGATGGGGAATTTTGAGGAGGCTAAGAAGTTGTTTGATGCAATATCGGTTAAGAATGTTGTGTCGTAGAATTCAATGCTTCCAGGGTATACTAAAACTAGTGCAATGAATTTAGCGTTGGAGTTTTTTGAGAGAATGGTTGAACGGAATGTGGTTTCGTGGAGTTTAATGTTGGATGGATTTGTTCAACTGGATGATTTGGATTCTGCATGGAGTTTTTTCAGAAGATTAAAGAATTGTTGTTTCTTGAGTGACAATGTTAAGTGTATGCACGAAAAGGTAAAATGCTTGAAGCTAGGTGATTATCTGACCAGATGCCAAATAGAAATGTGGTTGCATGGAATGCTATGATTGGAGCTTATGTTCAAAGTGGCCAAATTGATGACGCTTCTAGGCTATTTAGGGAAATGCCTGAGAGGAATCTACGCTGATTGATGGGTACGTTCGTGTTGCTAAGCTTGAAGAAGCAAGGGAACTTCTTGATCAGATGCCGTACAAGAACGATGCTGCCCAAACTGCTATGATTTCGGGATACTGCATTATAAAAGAATGGAAATGCTCGGTGTGCAAGAATGGATGAGGCTCTTATTCTCTTAAAAATGATGGTCAATAAGGACATAGTTACTTAGAAAACTATGATTTCTGGTTATGCTTGAATTGGACAAATGGATCAAGTGCACTTAAGATCTTTGAAGAGAAGGGTGAAAGGGATATGGTTTCTTGGAATTCAATTGTTGCAGGTTTTCTGCAAAATGGTTTTCATTGCATTGAAGAGCTTCATATTGATGGCAGAAGAAGGGAAAAAACCTGATCACTCAACTATTCCATGTGGACTAAATGCATGTGCCTATCAAGTAGCTCCTCAAATTGGGAAGCAAATTCACCATCTGGCTCTTCAGAGTGGAAGATGCGAAGGATTTATTTGTTTGCAATTCCTTGATCACCATGTATACTAAATGTGGAAGGATTCAAAATGCAGAACTTTTATTCAAAGAAATAGATCAAGTTGATGTAATTTCCTGGAAGGAGATGGTATCGGAAAGCAAGGCTTCCTATCAGGTAACATTCATGTTTTTTTTTTCCGCGTCTAGTCATGTTGGCCTGATTGATTGGGGCTTAAAGTTATTTAAATATATGACTGAAGTGTACAATATAGAACCCCTGGTAGAACATGATGCATGCATGATTGATTTGCTAAGCCATGTAGGAGATTGAATGAAGCTTTTGAAATTGTGAGAGGAATGAAGATCAAACCAAATGCAGGACTATGGGGTACATTATTGGGGTCTTGCCGTATATACCGAAACATAGAACTTGGTAAAATCACTGCTAAGAAGCTTTTGGAACTTGAACCTTTAAAAATTTCGCGTTATGCACTCGTCTAACGTGTATGCTGAGGCTGGCAGATGGGATGAGGTGGAGAAAGTGAGGGTGTCAATGGAAGATAGTGGCACAGAAGAACAACCTGGATGCATCTGGATCCAGTTTAGAGACCAAATACATACTTTTCTCTCTGACAATCCAAAGCAGTCTAGAAAATTTGAGATTTGCTTTACATTGAAAACTTTGGCTGGACAGATGGAAAGCTAAGGTCACGTCTCTGGTGGTGAATCTCTAGCTCTTGACTATCCATGATTGAAGCTGCTTTCTCATCTAATAGGACTTTAGAGGGTATTGCTGCTTTAATCCTGTATACAGTTGGCATCCTGTATTTTGGGGTGTATGTAATTCTTCATCCGTCAAATCTTTGCAGGTGTGAATAATTTTATGTATACATAAATCATTTGACCTATTTGTTCTAATTTAGTCTTTCAGTCTAGCATTGCTTTCACGAATCCAGTTATGTATGTATTTATCTGCTATTCTCTGGTTGCCATTTTGAGATCTGCAGCACAGTTTTATTTTGAGTTTTTTGTAGCTTTCCTTTTTCAATGAAAATAGTGTTATGGATAAGGCCGTAAAGTGAAAAGTGCTTATGTAATTATCCCAAAATCATTTTGTATGATTTTCACAATTGATATATTATCTATTAGGATGCTGCACAATTTATAGGCATAGACCCAGAATTTAGCAACTTTCTGCAAACTGATTTCACTAATTCTTTGAATGCTGTAGGAAATGATCTGCTTATTGTTATCTATGAATTTATTTTCTGAGACCAAACTTTCCTACTTTTTGGAGTTCAAACCAGCTAAGCTAATGCAATGAGCCAGGAATGCAAAAAGGTTAAGCCGTGGCCATGGGTGGATCATAACCATTTATGTGTGACTTCTGCCAGCTCCAAGCAATTTGTAAACTCTCTTGAAGGTCTGTATACTTTGCCGTCCAGTTAAGCTAACACTTTATTTTTGAAGGATCACTGAAAATTTCAGCATAATCCCCTGTTCGGCAGCTTAGGCATTTAACCTTTATTATTAACCCTGTTGCTTTCTTACATCCCTTCACAAATTCTTTCACTGATCTACCCGCAATTCATACAGACAATTCTCAGGATAGAGCATGAATTTGAGTAGATAGGATGCCGGCATTCATTGACAACTAAAAGAAGTTATCAATCACATTTTCCTGTGCCCACATGGTTCCAGGTTTCACATTGGCAAGAGCTAGCACATGAGCATCAACTAAGTCTGTTACATGATTACATCAATATAATCACATATACAAGTGCCGTAGGCTGTATTATAATCCGTTCCTTGGACCTGAAGTTGTTGTGTAAGAGAGGAATCTCAGATTCTTGCATGTGTACATATCATCTTCTAGGTAGGAGAGAAGAGGAAAAAAAAAAAGAGGTACCTTGAGTCCTGGAATAATCCCTCGAGCTGTATTGAAACAAGCTCAAGATATCCAACCAAGCTCCTGTAGTTTGGACAGGGTGCTTCCCCTAATCTTCCTTCTGGGTCTGATCGACTCACGTTAAAGTACCTGAAAGTACAGCAACAAGGAGCATTCTGAATACCAAGAAAAATGGAAGGAATAAAAAAGAAATACATGCTTTCACTTACCTCAGGATCATGATAGCGGTGTTAGTAGTTTTGGAGAAGTCAATTATGATATCCTACGTTTTCTTGGATTTTCCATATTGATTGATTGGAACCTGAATCAATAATTCAAAAGACAAATTCACTAATAATATTTCATATATTCCTAGATTTATAGCATCTTTATTTGTAAAGAATTTGTATTAGGAATCTCTTGAGGAATTTCTTTTGTAATTGGCATCTTTAAAGCTTCTCCGTATGTTGCACAAGTACTCGAATAGATCAATTTCTTTACATTGTGTGCTGCCATTGCCTCTGAAACTACCAATGTGTTTGATGTCATATTATGATAGTATCTGCCAAAAAAAAAACACGGTGATTGTCCCGTGTAATATCATTTTTCAATGCAGATTTGTACACAGTCCTCAGAAATTCAATTCTGAATTGTAACAATTTCACGTGCGTTTTAGCTAAAGTTAGAAGCTGAAGGAGGGATACATAAGAGGCTCCATTGTACCTTCACCAGCAGAAGCAACCGGTGCAAAATCCATAGCTGCATCAAATGCATTTTCTGCAAAGATTCTGTTGACCCCAAACATTTCTTCAATTATTAAGGCCATAATGTAATCATATACAATATTCAGATTAATCTTAGTATGATTTAGCACAAATTTTTCATCCCCTAAGACAGCATATGAGAACTGATGTCTCCCAGGCTCTGGGAATAGCTCTTGCAGGATTTTTACCGCACCAAAACCTTGGATCTTAGTGTGGTTTAATTTTATCTATCTATCTATCTATCTATCCTAATTAATCCATTTAAACTATCCATTCAAGTCAAATTTATTCTATGAAGAAAACCTTGGAGTCATAATGGTGATTTAGAAAATGTTAGAGAACAACATAACGTTTTTATAAAAATATAAAGACTTGTACCAAATTAATGCTATAGTTGCAGTAAATAAATAATATTATTAAATTCTGTTAAGTATTTATAATGGAGAGAAATAGTGTTTTGTAAGTGTTTATTTTCATATTTTTGTTCTTTAGATAAAATATTATCAAACCTCAGGGGATGCAAATGAAAATAACCCTTGAAAATTTAGCGGGGCGCGTGTAATATAATTGCGAGGAGAGAGAAAATCGCGGAAGCTTGAGGTTTGACCACCGTTGTCTAAACCGTGCACATGTGACATGTGCCTCTTCTAGTCTTCTTACGCATGAAAATAAATTTACCAAAAAATAATATTAATAATAAAAAAAAACATAGGGAGGAAAAAAATTGTCTTTCCTTTCTCCCTCTTAACGAATAAAAACTCTCCGATCTATGACCATTTTTCCATTTCTCGTCACTCCCATTTCTCTCTCGTAGAGAGAGGAACCATTTTACCCTTTTAACCAAAAACCCTAATTAGGGGTTCCGATGATCATGTTGTTCCCTACTATTTAGTTCCCGGTTTCGAACTTTTTAGGGGTTTGGTTCACTCTCTGAATATGGAGAGATCGGATGGCAAAGATTTCCTCAACTTCGCTCGCACCTCCTCCGGTTAGTTTACTAGAAACTGTTTCTTTGGATTTTTGTTTAACTGATGTAATAATTTTTTTATGAGTTTTTCGGTTGTTTTATTTTTTATTTTGTGTTTTGTGATTTCTAGTAGTTGTCTTTAATTGTTCTTGATATGGATTTTTGGTGGGATTTATATTATGCTTTTTTTTTGCGAGTTTCGAAATTTTCTGTGGAGTTTGGTTGTGTTGGTTTGTTGTTGAGTTTTATTTTTTGTGTTGCAGGGAGTGGGCTTTTTGATGCGTCAAAGTATGAATTTTTTGGACAAAATGTTGGGGAAGAAGTTGAATTAGGGGGATTGGAAGATGAGGATAATGCCCCTGTCTTTGGATCGGTTGACGATGAGTATCATTTGTTCGACAAGGGAGAAGTAAGAGTCGTGTTTTTTTGTTTTTTTTTTTCTGTTTACAGTACCTGAAGTTGACTTTTGCTGTGACTTGTATTACTGTTTGGAATTAGGTAATGTGGAAATTGTATAATTGACAAAACTGGTATTTTACACCAAGATGGTGCATACTTTGTAGGATCTGAACCCTTTTTGCAGTTATGGAGTGTAAGATATTAGTTGTTGCAATTTGTTGGACAGGACCATCTTGCTTCTTTGCTTAGCTAAATCATATGCATCCCACTTAACACGAAAAGGATAAAATTTTGTTTTTATACAAGATTTAACTATGTAGTTGTAGGAATCTATTCCATATATGAACACCATTTGAAATCAATGATAAATGATTCTCCTTGATTAAAAGGAACGGTTGTCTTGTTGGAGAGTAAAAGCTTTTGGTTTTGTGGAATTTTGTAACAATGGCTATTTTTTGGTATTTTTTTTTTTGAAACTAATCGTTTTGGTTGTTTGTTTAGAATGAAAGAGGAGAATTTTTGAAAATTCCGATGGGCTTGGATTTCCGGGATGAAATGGGGGTTATGTGAAACTTCTATTTAGAAAAAATGCAGCAATTTATTGTTCTTGCTTTGCATGTTATCTAATTTCTAGAGGCTGATGCAATTGTATGAAGAACTCTCTGCATATTTCATGATTTACAGCAATGCCCTACTTTAATGAGTTTATTCATAAGATTTGTAGCTTATTTCTTGATTAAATTATTGATGCCATTCTCCACCATTTCCCTTAGTGATGTCAAATTTTCAATAATAATAATCTTGTTTCAGTTCGAAATTTCGACTTCATTTTCTTTGTCTAATGTGCAGCGCATCTGTGACTTGGCTCTGACTTTTAATTTCTTCTACTTGATTTCCAGGGTCTAGGATTAGGCTCTTTTTCTGAAGTGGATGATTTGACTACAACGTTTGCGAAGGTCAGAACCTTTCACTTTTATTGGTGCAATTACTGATTAGTATATATTATTACTGCAGTATGTGACTAATTTTTTATGTTATCTTGAATGTGTTATAATGCTAAGGATGCAGAGTTTCATTTTTCTTTGTCCTTGCTTGAGGCACTTGCCGACCATAAATTCATTTCATATATAAATATGGTTGAGCCCCATAAGTTAGTTGCAGGGAAACAAAAGTACCTAGGGCCACTTACCAGTGTACTTTTAGATTTTGTTAGATATCCTTGTTGTATTATAACGATAACTCATGAAGATTTTTTTGCTTTTCTTTTGTTTCTGAAAGGATACCGAGCACTTCTTGTTTTCTGTTCACGATTTGTTACCCCTTCACTTCTTATTTCCATTATTATTTATGAGTGAGGCATGGTCGTCCACTTCATGCCAAGTCTGCAGCCCATTTTGAAAAGGTGCACCACTATATATGCTAAATTTTTCAAGAAATCAAATAGTGTAGATGCTGTTACTGAGATCTGGCATTGTTAAAGGCACGTATTTGTTATAAGCATTGTAAAATGTTGGGGCTTCTGTATTATCAGTTGGAATATTATTGTGTTTGAAGGTAGCAATTGGCAATTAAATCTCCTTTATATTGGTTTCTGATTTTAGACTGGTATGCTAAATCAGATTGGACTCGCAACATTAAATGTTTGTCAATTTAGAATCTTAATAATTTTTATGTGGGTAAGTAGAAATCTTTCCTTTCCTTAATATTTGGCGTAGTTGATAATTTTGATGTTGCTGAGCTGAGCTTTTTGGGTATGCATATTTCTAGACACTACACAAGCTAATCACATCTCATTTTTATTGTTGTTTCTGGTGCTGATGCTTCTGTTATCATATTTTGCTCTTGTTTGAGTTATGTATCAGTGACAATATATGGTTTCTAGATAATATCAAAGCAATTTTGAGGTAGATTCTGAAGTGTTGTTCTATCTTTCAGTTGAACAGAGTTGTCACTGGACCACGAAATCCAGGAGTTATTGGTGATAGATCCGGATCATTTTCAAGGGAAAGTGAGTAGAACTTTTGTCAATTATTCTGCCATTATATTTTGGAATAATGTAAGAGCCTTCATAGATTGCTCTGCATTATCTTTTCGAAATCTCAGCTACAAGCATGTTAAAGAATATTTTAATCTGAAGCAAGCTTTTACTATCTTGCCTCATATGTTCGGGATGCTTTGATCATATTTTTGGCGAGTAAAGAAATTTGACTGAATTTGGGAACCTGCATTTTGGTATTTTTCCATAATTATCTGAAGACTTTTATGTTCTTAAATGCACTTTTTATTATATATAGATTAAATATCAGATAGAAGTCTTGGAGTCCTATGTAGTCATGTTTATTTAAATTGTTGGACCCTATGAATTTGATCTGTATAGGTTCCATTTCGAGCCAAAATCCTGAAGTTCAATGTAATCATGATTATGTAAATTTTTGGTCCCTATGAAATTTGATCTGTTTTCTTATTGCTTTATCTGAGTTTCAAATCCAAATTCTGGTTTATGAAAGTTCTATTGGGTTATATGTTTGCAAGTGCGATGTTACATCCTGTCTGTATTTATGTCTATGTGCCTTGTACATTTAGTGTTTATTTAGAACTTTGTTTTTATTTTGTAGGTGATGCCAACTGCAAATTGCTTGCTATTTTTTTTTTTACTAAGTTTTGAATTGTATTTTGTATGAATCTGTTCATTGCAACAGCTTTGAATATCTTGACATCTTAGATTCTTTCCTGCTCCAACTGACAGCAATTGTTTCAGGTTCATCTGCTACAGATTGGGCGCAAGACGGAGAATTTGGGAACTGGTTAGATCAGCATATGCTTGACATAGAAAATTCTGAGGAAGGAAAGAGATGGTCATCTCAACCACAACCTTCTTCGGCTCATTTTTCTGAGTCAAAACCTTTGTACAGAGCATCCTCATATCCCCAGCAGCAACCGCAGCATCATTTCTCTAGCAAACCAATTATTGTACCCAAATCTAGTTTCACGTCTTTCCCTCCTCCTGGTAGCGGGTCTCAGCAGGCTTCGTCATGCCATCTGAATATTCCTTTCCCTGCTGGTGGAGCTCAGTCACCCTTCTCTGCACTAAATCTTTCTCCCGTATCGAACTCTAATCTTCATCTGGCCGGCTTATCTCACGGATTACATTATGGTGGAAATTTGTCTCAGTTCGCCTCACCGGGCCTTCCTCTTAATAACATGCCACAAAATCTCTGGGTTAACAATACTGGCCTGTTACATGGAGAGCACTCAAGCCTCTTACGGAATATATTGCAACAACAAAATGGCCTGATATCTCCGCAGTTGATGTCACCACAACAACAGAGACTGCACCATCCAGTCCAACTGTCTTTGGCCCATTTTGCAGCGTTGCAATCCCAACTATACAGCTCCCATCAATTGTCATCCCGCAAAGCAATGCATGGAGCTGACATTAGGGATCAAAAATCCAAGTCATCACATAGAAGCAGGCGCTTATCCCATCAAGGCTCTGATACTGGTAGTCAGAAAAGTGATAGCGGATTGGTGCAATTCAGATCCAAGTATATGACGGCCGAAGAGATAGAGAGTATTCTTAAAATGCAGCATGCTGCAACACATAGCAATGACCCTTACATAGATGATTATTACCACCAAGCTTGTCTTGCAAAAAAATCTACTGGCTCAAGGATGAGGAACCATTTTTCCCCATCTCACCTGAAGGAGCTCCCTTCTCGAACCCGAAACAGCACAGAATCACATCAACATCTTCAGATTGATGTTTTTGGGAGAGTTCCCCTCTCTTCTATACGTAGGCCCCGCCCACTGCTTGATGTTGATCCTTCTTCTGATTCTGGTGATGGAAGCACTAACCAGAAAGTCTTGGAGAAGCCCCTGGAACAGGAACCATTGCTCGCGGCTAGGATCACCATAGAAGATAGCCTTTCTCTGCTTCTTGATATAGATGATATTGACAGGTTTATACAGTCAGGTCAGCCTCAAGATGCTGGGACTCAGCTTAGGCAAAGGCGGCAGGCATTGCTGGAAGGATTGGCAGCTTCACTTCAGATTGTTGATCCTCTTGGCAAAAGTGGCCATACAGTTGGGCTAGCTCTGAAGGATGACATTGTGTTTCTGAGGTTGATCTCTCTTCCTAAGGGTCGGAAACTCTTCATCAGGTTGCTTCAACTCCTCTTCCCTGGTAGTGAGCTAACACGGATTGTCTGTATGGCTATTTTCCGTCATTTGAGGTTTTTGTTTGGTGGCCTTCCCACTGATCCAGCAGCAGCACAGGCAACAACTAATCTTGCAAAGACGGTTTGTACTTGTGTTAAAGCCATGGATCTTCGTTCACTTAGTGCTTGTCTTATTGCAGTTGTTTGTTCTTCAGAGCAGCCACCACTACGCCCCCTTGGAAGCCCTGCTGGTGATTGTTCCACCGTTATTTTAATAGCGGTTCTTGAAAGAGCAAGTGAATTGCTATCCCATGTCGCTGGTAGCACTCGTAATCTTGACCTTTGGCATGCTTCATTTGACAACTTTTTCGATCTTCTTACCAAGTATTGCATGAGTAAATACGAAACCGTTAAGCAATCCCAGCCAAGCACAGAAGTTAATGATTTGGAAGGTATAAAGCAGGAAATGCCCAGGGAACTTCTACGTGCTAGTCTTCCTCATACCAATGAGGAACAGCTGAATTCTCTGAGAAGTTTTGCTGGCCAATGTGACTCCACTGCTGGATCCATAACTGATGCTGGCTGTGGTGGACAAATAATTTCTGAATCAGTACGAGGTTAATGTAGGAATGCTGATCTTTCTCGAAAATATCGATGCTGTTTGCAGTAGGATGATTTCAGGTATTGGATCTGCAGAAGGGAAAACCTATATACACTGGAAGTGAAAAATGGTTTGTGCATTTAACTAGGGAGTTCATTTTAAGGGTTCGACAATCTCTGTGTTTTTCTTAAAAAAAGAAAAGAAAATACTGATAATGCTCATATTAAACTTACGTTGACTCATGAAAAATGTGTAATATGATGAATAGGAGTTTAGTGACCGGAAGTTTAAATCTTCTGGGGAGCTTTATTTTGGTGCTCTTTGTTGGAAACTCCTGAACATAAAACAACTGGGAAGCAAAATGGGGTTGTAGATTAGAGAATGTACAGGTGGTTTGGCTTGACCAAAACACACTTTTTCCAAAACGCATTCCCTTTTGTTGACTTCCTCTTTGTGGTTATGTTTTCTGAAAAATCAATGTACCCTTCTGGGGGAAAAGGGAGGTGTTCGGGGCAAGGAGATTATTATGGATTTTTAGTAATCCCTGTACTTTTAACTGATAAAAAAATAAAAATATGGTTCAGACACTGTTAAATTGTTAGATCAAAGTAGTGCAGTTCTCTCATTTAAGTTCTTCCTTGTAAATTGTGATTTGCTTATTATTGCCTTTTAATTGTTTTCTTTTCTTCGTATTCCAATTTTATATATGAAGTATTTTTTTTGTCTTGGACAAACTTAGATTAATTAGTACACACCAGGAGCCAAAAGTCTTAGGTAAAATTGTAATTATCAAATGGGTGGTATATGGTACATCGATCAAATTCTTCGTTTGTAATTTTTAATTTATGAGTTAGTGAAAAATGTTACATCTCTGGACTCTTTGGTTATAATTTCTTACTTATAATGATTATGTTTAAAATTATGAAAATTTTAACAAAGTTTCTTTTTGACAAATAAGTCTACATATTATATCAATTCCATCATTGTTGAATTTGTTGTAAGTTTGTAATATAGTTCACCTTCGTTAAGGAAAAATAAAGACTTAAGAGGTGGAAGTAGTGGTGTCTAACGGGTCCGAACCCGTCGGTCGACGGGTCGGGGGTAGTGGAACCGGACCGGCTTGGGAACAGTAACGGGTCGGTCCGGGTCGGTTCAACGGTTCGGGGAGAGTGGAACCGGCCCGGCCCGTATCGAAAATAGTAACGATTCCGGTACCGGTTTCCGGTGACTGTCACCGCCCCCATCGTCGCCTCGGACTCTGTCGGATCTGCCGCCGCTTCCGTCGTCTCCGTCGTTGAACCG
>JAVXUL010137615.1:0-15136 GCA_035590515.1 Trichilia minutiflora
AGGAGCTAGGTTTCAAGCTCTCATCTTCATCAAAATTGAAAGCACTCTATTAGTCTACCAAAAGCCCTAAGGTTAACATCTTTGATTCCTCTTGGTTTTCATACTTTCTAGCCTAGGATTTTGATGTGAAAAACATACATTTACGCATGATTTAGGTCATAGAACCTTCAAGAATCTCCTTGAAACTCTTTCTGCAGTCCATTCCATGCTCCTTTTGATGTAGTGGCTGCTGCAATTCTTGAGAATACAGTATCATGTACTGCTTGCTGAATGATCGCAAATGCCTTCGCATCTTTCTTATTCGTTTCTTTGAGTTTGGTTTCTTCCTCTGTCTTGAGAATTGTCTCTTCATCAGGTTCGGTGTAACCATGCTCCACATAATCTCATAAATCTTGTAACGTGAGTAACGTCTTCATTCGTATGGACCAAAACTCATAATTCTTTCCTTTGAAGATTGGAATGAGGGGCTGTGTAGTTCCCATTGCATTGCTGTTGCTGTTTATGAGTAACTCTCTGATTGCCTGTGAATTTCACTCACTATTTTGAACCTGCTCTGATACCACAATGTTGATATTTAGACAATGAATAAACAAGAGTATACTACTGCAATACTTGCAATTTTATTGAAAATAGAAGTGCCTTTAAATAGGTATGATACAAATCATAAAAAAAATAAAAAGAATACACGTTAACTCTATGTCCTTAAATACAGGAGCAAATTATTGCCCAAATAAATGTAAACAATAACTAATAACTCCAAACCATTCTCTTAAAGACTAGGATAACTTCTTGACTAATTCAAAATCACATTTCAACATAATGTTGTACTGGCAATATGCTCCCACCCCTCAAGAGCCTCAAGCTGATATACACTAATGGCAGCAGGACAGAACTCTTTGAATCACATCTTTTTATGTGCCAGAGGTTCCATCTTGTAATGAAAATTGGAATTGATGTTAGTACCCAATGTAGAATGAAAAATAAGATGGAAACGATAATCAATTGATGAAATTTGGAATAATATCATTCTTATGGTTAATCTAACATAAGACTTGCCAATGGAAAGTTGATTTCTATGTTTCAAGATGACTCACCATACTTAAAATCTCAAAAACTCCTGAATCTGTCATAGTTTTTGACTTTCTGTTGCATGTTTCATAAGCGCCTGCAATTTTTTGTAATAAATTTAATGGTCATGAAAAAGCACGGCCATAACCAATGAATAATGATGATTTCTTGCAATAAAGAAATTCTAAATTCATTAAAAATTGCAATGTGAAGAGGCAGCACCAACTTACTGTTTTAAAATTACTAAGGGAGACCCAACCATCTTTTGGTTCCACGAGCCTAAATTGTGCTCTAAGATACACAAGCTCATCTACTGTTAATGCTTTTGATAGCACCTGCAGCTGTATTAAAAAACAGCAAAATGAAGATTATCAGAGTTGATTACAGTGGAAAACCAGGCACAACAACACATTGAAGTATAGAATATAAAATATGCATGCATATATATACGTATATCCTTTGAGGGAGGGATAAACATGATAATTCTTTGTGTTAGTGATGACAAGCTAGGCAAACTAGCTTTAATGCTGCTTGTTTGAAAGGTGTTGCACGAAGGCAAGACTTGACTAATTTGTAGATCAAAATATCCAAAGGAACAGGGAGGTTTTCACTGTGTAACCATGGGTGAGCTGCCAATATAGATCCGTTTATTAGTTTCCTTCAATAAACAATAAATAAAGGCCACTACAAAGAGCATATGTGTAAATGCGCATCAATTTGTTTCACTTTTGGAATTATATACTTGGCTATTACTTAATTAAAGCTTGACCAGCAGTCATTCTTTAATGTGGTCCTTGTTCAGAAGCCTTCTCACAAAATTATTGACTTCTGGTGATACTGCCAGCCAAGGTGAATCATTGAAAGCTGGGGTTAGCTCTAACCACCGAGCGGAAAATTCCTGATTCAGTCCTAGACCGGGAAGGTTTACTTCCACATAATAATATATATGTTATTACTCCAATACTCCACATATCTGCTTCGACATTGCATGATCTATGAAGTACTTCAGGTGCAACATAGTATGCACCGTCGACAATATCATTGAGACGTTGAACTGCAGAAGTACAAAACTGTGTGTTCTTCATTCTAGCTTAGAGTTGACAACTACAAGTAATCTTAAGAGCATATGGGATGCATTACTGAGATGTCAATGAGCAAAATTTCATAACCAGTAGGCTTATAAAAATATTGTAAAATAATGCAGTTGATGTAAGTTAGCCAATCGGAGGCCTTGTTTGGACATATTTGACACGATAAGGCCAGAATTATATATATTCCCCTATTTAAAACAATTTTATGCACCAAATTTAAAAATACCTAAGACAACATTTATCGTTTGAATTTGGAAGCAAGCAGAAGCCACAAAGAAGATACCCAAATTTTTTCATCTAATCATCAAAATTGAACAAATAGGTTTGCTGGTTTCATTACCACCAAGAAGTTTATTGTCACAATAAACAAACTGAAGTTAGAAGCAAGATAATTGATATAACAACTAGGTTTGATGGTTTCATTACCATCAACACGTTTATTATCACAATAAACAAATTGAAGTTGCAAGCAAGACAATTGGTATGTTTGAGTGTTTCCTGGCCTAACAAAATCAGATGGATCGAAATCAATAACCTTCGTTGGAGCATCTTCATCTCTTGTTGCAACAGAAAATTCTGTCAAGCAGTCACAACAATAAAAATCATCAATTAAAAGTCTGAACATGAGTCGTGACAATGATAGACAAACATGTTCATTTGCATGGGTAACACCAATTTATTTTATCAGTTATTGATATCTCTTAAATACAACAGTTAGCAAATGGACGATAACATAGTTTATTGCCACTTCCATACCTCTAGTTTTAGATCACAGTGAACAACACCTATATAGTAATGCCTAAAACCGCCAACATGAATAATTTTAGAGCATTCAACACTTAAAATCATTCGTATTATCGATTTTAGGTATTATTGTATTAATGATATACTATACATTATTATTAATAAAGAAAGTGTTTCAATTTCTTATGTATATGTTACTTCCTTTTATTATTCACATTAATGAGAAGTCTTGTTGAAAATCTTAATTTTCTACTAAGATTATCATACATGAAATTAGAATACAAATCATGATAAAGATGCGTACCTTATTCGACTATTGTTATAACTTGCAGTATTTTCAAAGATTAGACCTTCCTCTCTATTCTCTATTTTGTAGCAGCCTACTCAATGGGAAAGAGACAAAAAAATAGGATTTTTAATCCTATACTTTCTTTTATATAAATCTAGAGAGGGAACCTAACCTAACCTGATTGATCTTTGCTAGACTTCCCCATCAAAGGCTTCAACATAACTCATGTCCTACATTGACCGTCAAAACTAGTCCATTATAGACATCTAACCCAATTTATTTAAGATTAAATAATTGAGTCCACTTCACTCAATGACTATGCCACTAGCCCGTTTTGATAAAATTATAATAACGATTATGTAAACCCATAAAAATCTAAGGTTCTCCCACTTGGGCTACATTAATCGATTTTAAAAATAAGAAATTTTATTTACTTGAAAATGACTGTTGAACTAATTAGCAAAGAAAATATTTTATGTGGTCACGTTTTGAAATAATAGTTATGAGTTTAACGTCTTAAATAATTCGATCTAATTTAAAATTTAATATTAGACTATGGCGATTAATGCATCTCATTATTGACACATAATCAATCCAAAATCACAAATATTATCAATTAAATTGACATGCATCTTGGGACTAACAGTGTAGTAAGATATAGTGTTCTAATGTAATCATAAATAATATCATAATCTTATTGGTTCTTTTTATAATTTTCTACCTTTATACTTTAGTAATGAAATAACAAAACTATTTGACTTTAACGAGTCTATATATCCATGACGGTTATAAAATTAATGGACATATTTAATCTAACCTTAACAAGTCCATATTCCTAATTACTATTACTTTATTTTTGAGACTTTATATGGTATTAATGGGCATATTATACAATAACCAGAATGATGATCATCCTATAGTGATATAATAAACAAACCTTAATGTGAATTTATTTATAAATATTCAAAAATATACATATATTCATATACTGTTAAACCCCTACTAATTCAAAGTATTATTAAATTTTGTATACCAATATTTACAGCATACCGCTCAAAAGTTATAGGCTTTATATCTTTGATTAAAACATCTAACCTGGAATTTGTCTCGATGTTTTACAATATCTTTTTTTTCAACTAAATTCTTAATTGTAAGATAATCGATCTTCATGTACTTCGATTCACTGTTAATTTGGTTATTCTCAAAATAGAATATAGTAACGCGGTAAATCTTTATAGGCTTAGTTTAAAGATCAAATTAATCACTTGAAGCTCTAAAATTAAATTTATGAGCTAATTATCATTAGTAGATGCTCCATGATATGCATCATACTCTATATACTTAATTGATGAAGCTATTAGAGTTTGCTTTTATTCTTTTCTAGGAATTGGCTCTTTTATTCAATATAAAATATAATTAATAGCTAACTTTAGGTCATCTATACATCCACCAAAATCTGCATTTGAATATATGGCCTAAATAAGAATATCAACCCTCTTATTAGTACAAAATCCTTTGTACTATATAGATATCTCATTACTCTCTTGACCACAACCTAATGATTATGCTCAGAGTTGACATGTGTCGGTTAAAAAACACTCACAATGTCTTGTTCAGTATAAATCTTTATATATATAGGACTATCAATTATATATATAAGACTGTCAACTATCCCTTTCAAGATCATTCTTGATATACTGATCTTATTAAACTCGCTTTTGTACTAGGCACATTTTTCAGATTTTCGTATCTATATATTAAATATTTTAAATCTTGATTTATATACATATCTCTTTTTTTTTTAGATTATTCATAAATTTTATGAGATCTACCAGAATAAATCTCAATATCCAATACATAAGAGGCTTTTTTATGATCCTTTATATTAAAATTTATGGTCAAGAATTGCTTTAACTCATAAAGCAACCTCCCACTAATTCTTATGTGGCACGCTCCTAGCGATCCTTATATGGGTACACTTATCAACATTATTTTCACAAATTAAAAACCATTTTTAATATTTATATATCATTAATGAAAAGCTCATTTCATACTATAAATCAATTTTCTTTAACTTCCAAATCATATGTTTCTTACTTTTTTCTATAGATCTTTTAAGCTGAATTTTATGGACATCTTTACCTTACTTTACTACTGAGTAAGGTTGCCTTAACATCTATTTCTCTTTATCTGAAGCATTTTGCTACTTTTCTAGTCTTAAATTTTTTAGCATTGCCCTTACTTTTCCTTTTATTCTTGTACACCCATTTACAACCAATTGGTTTGAATTCTTTAGGTAACTCAATCACTTCTTAACCTTCATTATATATATTGCGCTTTATCCCTTATAGCATTCAATCAATTTATCAGAATTATAATCATTAATCACTTTATTATACATCCCTAATTAGAATCTTGTCCCATACCAAAATTTTTCTTATTAGGATAAATATAATAAACACTAAATCACACTAAATTTCTATCCCTCTCATTTTATTTAATCTCCTAATAGGGACTTTAGAACTTATGTGATTTTTAAAATTTTTTCTTATTTAATTATTTATTATAGTTGTGGTTGAGTGTTATAACTCAAAATCTAAAGGATTGCGAATGTTTCTTACAGGTAGTTAAGTTATTCAGAGAAACTTATCTTATATCTTTAAAGACTTAATTGATCCATTAATTTCCCAAAATAGATTCAAAAAATTAAAGAAAATTTTTGGATCTAATAGATGATACTGACAATCACATCTGCTTGTTACATGTTTAAGGGAAATGCAAATCATTAGTGCTAGATATTTATATTAAAGCTTATAAGGTTGGACTCTTTAGGATAAAAACTTGAATTAGAATTAAAAACTTTAGTCTCCTTGCTTAGAGTTTTTGTTTTATAGTACAGTCTTACAAAAGATTCAGTTATTAGCCGAGTGAGAAATAGGGGTTGTTGCATCTGAATCTAAGAAGAGTAGATTATATTTTCTTTACAAGAGGTTATAGACCAAATGTATTTATTACCATATAGGGTAATAGAAATATTTTCATCACAAATGGCTATTTCTTATTTAGTTTTAATCAATCTCTTCTCTTAAATAATTTGTATAAACTACCAATCATTATCATGATACAGTACTTTAATTAACTTTTAATTCTTTTCCTAGATTTGTGACTCAACCATTTCGTAAAGGATAAATTAGAAACATAAGAAAATGAAAAGAATTTATTTATTAATCAAAATAACAGTTAGCAATAATATTAGAGTCATAATCCTTATTAAAACATAATTTAATCTTGCCTTAAAAGAAAAATTGAAAACAAATTTTTTTCTAAGATAAAGTACAAAAATTCTTAAATAAACTAACAACTAATATCTAACTCTAATGTAACTATTCCTATAAGATGAACTTTAATCCTTATTTTATCTTTGATTTTCTCTATTTGACTTCCTCAATTTCTTAGTCCCTCATATTTTGTAATCCTTTACTGTATCAGTTTCTATTCAAGAATTTTTAGGCTTCAATAAGGTAAACCTATACATGTTCAGATGCATCCACGGATATAGATTCTTAGGGTTCTTCAAGTTTTCTTACGCAAAAGCTGGAATGATCTTGTTTGCTTTATACAGTTGTTGTGTATACACAGTCTCCGAATATTTTAGTGTTTGTGTAAGTAAAAGTGGTCTCAGACCTTGGATTTATCTAGTAGTACTTTTTTTTTCTATTTAAGTCAGGAACAGTGAAGCTAATCTTTCTCATTTGTTTTAGTCGATCAAGGACGTTTAAAAAAGGCATTTTCTTTTTGCTTACTCATACACCACCAAAAGTCTTTGAATCTTGAGTGCTCAAATCCAAATTCTATAGCCATAAATCAATTCGATACGTCAAAAAATCCTGAGCTACCATGTTTGACTTTGACCGAAGTTATTTTGAGCCTTAAACCAGACTTGAGAACATCAATCCATTCAATCAAACAGAGAATGAATCAAAATGGAGTCTGGTTTGGTTAGATCAGGATGTTGTGTAAACTATATCTAGATTATGCCTTTCCCTATTTTAATAAATAGATCTTTAGCATTGACAGTTTCAGGTAGTCCTCTGAGCAAATCCTCAATAATAGATCCCTTTATTACTAATAAACTAAAGCGATTTGCCCTTTCTCATTATTAGTGCTATCTGTAGTAGACAGTGATGGTGGATTTATATGTAGAGCCAAATCTATGTCTATAATTCCTATAGTAAACTCTATATCTTGCTCCAATTTCTTGTAATTTAAACCAGTCAGGACTTCTATCAAAGTGTTGCGATTATTAAACCTGAAGGAAACTGTTTTGAAAAATTATAACATAGTTAGTTAATAATAATGGGTATCAATATTGAGACCCCATATGTATCATTGCTCGCCCTCCTTTGAGCAGAGCCAACAATTCTACTAGTGGTATCTATGCATGAAGACAATAAAATATGAATACATATAATATGAAAAATATATCACCTTTGGGTAGATAAAATTCTCCAAATCATACATATTCAAGCCATAAGTAATCTCAAAATTTATCCACTTTGAGTAGATAAATTTGTTAATTACATTTCACAGTGTCTTTCACGCAAGCATTAATTTCCTTAATTACCCTTATGAGTTTTAATAATGATCTCATTTAACCATAAACCATATAATTTATTTCCTAATACCAAATCATTTTTCATAAATTTTAATTAGCCTTATATTTTTAATAATTGCATCATTTTGGTGATAACAATCAAGAAAAATCGTAATTAAATTTTTTAAGAAAATAACATAATTATCAATTATTATATGATTTTATATAGAATGTGATAATAAACCGTATGAATCATGAAACTATAGAAAACAATATCTATTATAATAAATTATTTTTATAACAATTAGAAAAAATAATTTTTTTTTATAAATTTTAGCAATTATATTACTCTGGTAATTATTAATCACTAAAATTTTTACAAATTTAAATTCTAATTAAAACTTTAAATTTTATTTTTCACTAATAGAAAAAATCCTTAATTTATTAATTTCTGGTATTCTAAAAATAAAATAAAAATTAAAAAATTAAATGAAGAGTGCATCGTCTCTAAGAATGCCGGAATCTGGCATTGCAAGCTCTCCCATACACCGATGAATTTTTTGGCTGAACACACGCCCTTAAGCGTCTCTCCTTGACCAAGACGGGTCGGTTAACCCAGTTCACCCATTTCGCAGGATCCATCGACCTGAATTGACTCAATTTTGTCCGTCCGCTACCCAGATTCGTGAGCTTAGTCCTGACCCGCTCGTGTAAACCACACGCTCCACATGCGTGTTGCTCACAGGCCATACTTTTGTCTTTCACACGTGTACTACACGCTTTTTTTCTTCTTCCTTGGGTGGGTTGAACCCGACCCGATTTGTCTGTCATCCAGGTCGTCGTGACCCGATCTCGACTCGATTCTAACCCTTTTGTATTTTTGCCCTTAAATCTTTGTTTTTCGTCCGATTTCGATGATTCAAAAGCCTAGTCCTATGTTTTCAGATATCTTGAATCTGATTATGGCCCTATTTTCTCCAAAAATAGATGAAAAATTGCCTAAATTTGGGTATAAACTTTTGAACTCAAAGTTAACCCTAGAAACTTCAATCCTAAATTCCTCTTAATATCCAGAATATAATGCCACAAAAAATATATTAATAGAAAGTCTATAAAGAGGGGAACAAAATTCATTTAACAATTCATCACAAATATCCAAAAAATAGCATAAAATATTATAAAGAAATTAGGATACGAAAAATTAAGGTTTATCAATTCTGAAATTTTAATCCTTAATATTTTCGCATATACTACGAATCATACAATATACAATATATCAATATGAAGCTAATAACGACAAGAATAAACGGCCTAACCTTTTAACCATATTTGATAACAAAATGAACATAAAATATGGACACGAATGTGACTATATAAACATATAATCATACGAAGATTAATATATTAATCCTTAAAATAAATGTTAATATTGTGATTTGATTCTAATTCATGTATGTCTTGCACTCTGATACCACTTGTTAAAAATCTTAATTTCGTACTAAGATCATCATACATAAAATTAGAACACAAATCATAATAAAGATGCATACCTTGTTCGACTGTTGTTATAACTTGTAGTGTTTTCAAAAGTTAGGTCTTCTTCTCTATTCTCTATTTTGTAGTAGCTTACTCAATGGGAAAGAGACAAAAAATTAAGATTTTTAATCCCATACTTTTCTTGATATAGAGTTACAAAGGGGACCCAGCCTAACCCTATTTGGTCTTTACTGGGCCTCCCCATCAAAGACTTCAACATGACCCATTGCTTACACTGACTGCCAAAACTAGTTTATTATATAGACCTCTAGCCCAATTCATTTAAGATCACATAATTGAATCCACTTTACTCAATGGTTATGTCATTAGTCCGTTTTAATAAAATCAAAGTAACGATTAATGTAATCCCACAAAAATCCAATAAAGTACACATAAAAATGCCCAGATAATTTAGTTATCTAAGTTATTCTTTATATAAGCTATATTAATTGGGCAACAATTGAAAGGTTAAAAGGTGCTAAAAAGAATCTAGGATTTACATGCCAATATATTAACAAAAACATGCAAAATAAGCATTATTTATGGATTTTAAGGTCAAGTAAGGAATCTAACTTGTTCCTTGATGAATATTCAACCTCAAATTACTGAGATCTTCAAGAATCAAAACCTAAGAGCTTCTCATTTGCTTTGGCCAAATTTGAGAGAAAGAGAGAGAAATTTTTTGTAAATTTTTGAAAATTTGGCAACTTATGCAATTTTGAAAACTTTGACACCTATTTATAGATATATGTACATTTACTAACTTGTCCTAACCTTTTAAGATAAAGTCAAATGAGTCCCAAAACTTGTTCAACAAGTTTTTCAATAGTAAATATAAAATTTCATTTAGGTCTCAAAACTTTAAAAATATTATATTTTGATCCCTAACCCGGTTAAACCAACTTTGACCAAATTTATTTTAATTCTGTTGGGAAAAATATTTGAGTGCCACGTGGAATTCATTAGGAAAGAACGTGGCACTTTCGCCCAGGCGTTTCAGCCTCCCACACTGCCTCAGGACCTAGAGAATCACCTTCTCGGGTGGACCTGGCCTTAGGCCTCAATGAGTCACCCTCCCAAGTGCACTCAACCTCAGGCCTTAGGGAGTCAGTCTTTCGGGGAGTCCAGTCTCCCGCCCCAGGGAGTCGATCTCTCAGGCAAACACTCACCATCCTCTAAGGGGCATCTGATGATTCTCAGGTGGTTTACCCTCAAGACTCAGGGACACGCCATAGCCCTCAAGTACCAACAATTAAAGCCCTTAGGCAAACACAATTCGAACACTCAACGACTATAGCTAACCTCTAACAATGTGCTATAGTCCTTGAATCATAATGAAAAATCTCTTTATTAAACCTTTATGCATGATTATACATACCATATGAATAAATTTCTTTCGCACATCTAATCCCAACCGTCCCTCGAAAAGTGCATAGCCAGCTTCACAATTGTAGCGACCTCTTAGGAAAAATATTTTCTCTCCACCAACCTGCACGAAACCCCTAACCAAAGAATCCCCAATCACGTGCCCATGCTACCAAATATGGGAATGACTACTGATATAGTAAGTCCTATGATGAGAGTAGATACCCTGCCCTAGGCGCTGTCTGTCCCATTCATTATCCATCTTTAGACAACTTGATAGTATTAAGCCTAGAATTAGTAGGAATGTCAGCTACAACATTAATGGAAGGCGGTCACACATTGCCCAAAGGCACTAAAGTCTTATCATTCCTATTCTCCGATGTCTAATCACGTCACCAAGGCACTATATAAAGAGAAGTTCTCCATCAAAGAAAAGGCTTCTGCTGCTTGAGGTCTTGAACCCAAATCTTTAGCATTTAACCTTCTATTGTTGGTTCTATTCATTGGCATTCCTCTCCCATTTTCTCCTTCTCCACATTTGGTAAATGAGTCTCTTTCTCTTGCATTCCATTTCGATTTGCTTCCCGGAATTCACCATATCTTTTTCTATCATATTTGACTTAGGCATCAGAGTTTCTTGGTTTGTAACCCCACCTAACGTGACTCCTAGCGTGTTATTATCTTGCAAAGACTTGGAGGTGAGGCTCTGCAAGGGAGGATCCAGCTAACCTACTTTTTTCAACGAGGATCCCTCATTGTAACAGTTATATTTATATTCACATCTTAATAAATTCTATTTGAATATCTAAATATAAATGGAATAATATAATTTACTTTAAATTATATTTGAGTCAAAATAAAATTGCTAAATAAAAAATGTTCCATAACAAGTAAACGGTTTACCCCTATTTGACCTTATACTATCTCCAAGCGTGTTAGCCCTCTTATGGACAATATAAAATCTCTCTCAAAGTAAAGAGAAGTCCCCATATTGGTTGTAACCTCTTGGGTTCACTGTAAAATCAGTTGTCAGCCAAAAACAATCTCATCGTACTTGTTTTGAACCATTCGAATGCTCAACGACTATAGCTAACCTCTAGCAATGTGCTATAGTTTTTGAATCATAATGAAAAATCTCTTTATTAAACCTTTATGCATGATTATACATACCATATGAATAAATTTCTTTCGCACATCTAATCCCAACCAAGTTAGAGCTCATAGAAGTCAAAAACCCTAAACTCAATCATATGTAGGATTTATGGCTATGGTACATTGAACTCGTTGCTACGAACTCTTTCACGCAACTATAAAATATTCTGACTAGAGATTTGGGTTTCAAGTGCCTACTAATGTTCGATAAAGAACTCAAATCTTGATCGAGTTAACGGTATCCCAAAATCCTAATATCTGAGTCGATGGATCCTCTATTGATAACATCTGCATCTCAATATACACAACATATGACCAAACGAGCTTCTTCATACAAAGTGTGATTAGCCTTGCACTTATACCCCTTATGAACCATATGTATCTATATCGAATGACAGTAGTGATAGCTCAGGTCTGAGGAACACATCTTATACTAATACAATTCTATAATGAATTATTGACAACATACATCCGTGTAATTCATCATATCTCAATCACGTTTGAAAAATAGTTCTCTAATTATTAATCCACATTAATACCCTGATAATGTGGCTATGATGTTATTCACACTAATATCATTTTATGATATTCATCGAAGATATCTAGTGAGCCTACTATACGGTACTAATACCCAGTCGATATCACTTAAGAAGGGAACATTTTGATAATCAAATTACCTAGACCAATCATATGCATATTATATTATTAGTATGATAAATAGAGAAAGTAACTTATATATATGAATAATAAACAGTTTTATTAATAAGTAAATAGATAAATACATATAAAATGTATATAGTAATTTGATACAGTAGTGCCTAAAATCGACAATATGAATGATTTTAGAACATACAACACTAACAAACTCCCACTAACACTAAAGTCATTCGCTGTTGTATCTTATACTTATCTTCTCAAGATATAGGTCCAGCTGCTTCTATGTCATCGCCTTAGTGAGAGGGTCAGCGATGTTTCAATCGAAGATGTCTTCTGTATTAAAATATCTCTAGCACCAATAAATTCTCTCAAAATATGGTATTTATATTGAATATGTTTAGATTTCTGGTGCACTCTGGGTTCCTTTGCTTGCGCTATGGTGCCCGTATTATCACATAATACGTTTATTGGATAAGTCATAATTGGAACCACACCAAGTTTAGATACGAACTTTCGTATCCAAACTACTTCTTTGGTTGCTTCTAAAGCAACAACATATTCTGCTTTTGTGGTAAAGTCAGTTGTTATTGTCTGTTTGAAACTCTTCTAACTTACAGCTCCTCTATTGCACAGAAAAATAAAACCTAACGTAGATTTATGATCATCTACATCTAATTAAAAATCTGAGTATGTGTACCCATGATGCCCAATTCCTAAGATCCATAACATAGAACTAAATCCTTAGTTCTTCTTAAGTATTTAAGGATTGTTTTCACTGCTGACCATTGATTTTCTTCGGGTTTAGCATGATATCTACTAGTAACACTTACAGTATACGCTATATAAGATCTCGTACATAGTATGGCATATATCAAGCTACCTATAGTCGATGCATACGGAATACCATGCATCCGTTGTCGCTCTTCATCGGTCTTTGGACCCATATCTTTTGAAAGATGAAGACCTTGATTGAAGGACATGAGACCTCTTTTAGAGTTCTCTATATTGAATCTTTTTAACATCTTTTCGGGATATTCTTATTATCCTTTTCAATCTATCTCTATAGATTTGTATCTCGAGTATATATATTGCGTTTTCAAGATCTTTCATGGAGAATGTTCTAGATAACCAGAGTTTAACTTCTGCCATCATACAGATATCATTTCCCATCAATAATATGTCATCTACATACAATATCAGAAATATGACTGCATGATCTGTTATCTATTTATAAACATAAGGTTCATCTGGATTTTTGATAAAGTCAAATGATTTGATTGTCTCATCAAATCGAATATTCTAACTTTTGGAGGCTTATTTCAATCCATAAATCGATCGATGTAGCTTGCATACCTTATTTGGTTCAACAAAGGACACAAAACCAACTGGCTATTTTATAAACAGGTTTTCCTTAATATAAATATTAAGAAATGCTGTTTTCACGTTCATTTATCAAATTTCATAATCATGACATGTAGCTATGGCTAACATGATTATGATATACTTAATCATAACCACCGGTGAAAAGATATCCTCATAATGTAAACCAGGTTTCTGAGTATAACCCTTTGCCACCAGTCGAGCTTTGTAGGTCTCAACCTTTCCATCTTTGCCTATCTTCACTTAAAGATCCATTCATTATCGACAGGAACAATTCCTTCAGGTGGATCAATAAGTGTCCAGACTTGGTTGACATGCATAGAATCTATTTTAGATTTCATTACCTCTAGCTATTTACATAAATCTTTATCCAAGATAGCTTCCTCATAAGTTCTTGAATCATCTCCATAATCCGTTACTCCCACTGAGTAAAATTCAAAATCTTGCTTATTTAAAAATCCATTTATCTCGGAGCTTAGGAACTCTTAAAGATTTTCTTATTAAAGTAGGAACAATTGGGACAAAAGTGTGCTAACTAGACTCTCCAACGTCAGCTTGATCGTTTTGTGACTCATGAAATTCTTCCTTGAATTCTATTTCTTTGCATGTACCACCTTCTTCAAGAAACTCTCTTTCTAAGAAGTGTGCATTTCTGCTAAATAAATTCTTTTATCAAAAGGAAAATAGAAATTGTTGGGGGATTATAGTGTAGCCCAACCCACGAGCCCAAGCCCACCTCCCTATTCTTACCCAAGCCCATCTATAGGCCCTTATCCAGGCTCATCATACAGAGGTGCTGTTCCCCAAATGGACTCCCCGACATGGTGTCTTCCCGAGCTGCTAATTACATCATCGAAGAGACGGCCCAGACGCCTCAGGTATTTTGTTCGAATCCACTGCTCAGAAGACCTCCAGTAATTCATCCACGGCCTACTCGCACTCGGACTTGCGGACACTCGGGGCATACTAGTCTTCACCATTCTACCATCTGGTGACACTAAGGCTACCACCCGCTGTGTGAAGGCCTCCCGGGGACTAGGGGATTTCATCCTCGGGAGAGCTAAAAGCTTCACTCGGAGGTACAAACACTCGGGCATTCGGGGGTGACGTGGTAGAGACATCATCACGGTGGGACCCTACGCATTTATTACAGCCGCCCTATACTTTCTTGGGATTGCCACCTTGTCACTTTAGCCTGCCAGCTCACCACCTCCTCTATATTATCACCATCCCTTCCCGCCAAAAAGAATTACGTGTGAC
>JAVXUL010137644.1:0-15134 GCA_035590515.1 Trichilia minutiflora
TTGGATCTTGGCTTGGACATAACCCAATTGGACTCTTGGAAAAAACACTCCCTGTGGATACGACACTTGGACTCACTAGACTATACTATAACAAGACTACCTATACTTGGGTACATAATCTAATTGAGATCACTAACTTATGTTAAAATTGTTAAACCTGATAAGTTGGATGTAAAATTAGAGAAGGGAAGATTCATCGGATATCCTAAAAATAGTTTAGGATATTATTTCTACTTTCATACTGATCAGCGTGTAGCGATCAGTAGAAATGTACACTTCTTAGAAGAAGAATTCTTAAAGGAAGGTGGTACAGGTAGACTGATTGAGCTTAAAGAAGGGTCTTTAGAAGCTTATTCTAATGATATTGAGGCTGGACCTTCCAGTCAGCAGACCTCAATTCTAGTTCAGATTTCGTTTAGAAAATCTTCTAGAGCATCGCGACCTCCAGAGTGATGCGGTCTCCTACATGTGCAAGAGTTTGACTCTTATCTAGTGGGAGAGGCCAATCATTATGATGATCCTAGGAGTTATGAAGAAGTTATCCTAGATAAAGATTGAGGAAGATAGCTAGAGACTATGGATTCTGAGATACAATCTATATATGCTAATCAAGTCTGGACACTTATTGATCCATTAGAAGAAATTATTCCTATTGGCTATAAGTGGATCTTCAAGAGAAAGCTCAGTAAGGATGGTGAGATAGAGACATACAAAGTGTTGGCCCATCCCACCCCAACTCTTGGGCTTTGATATCCATCAACAGTGGAATGGTGATGAGGTCACAACTCATGCATGCACCCCCAAACAATAGAACCCTGGATATCTAATATCCAGGGTTCGATTCCTTGTGGGTGCACACATGAGCTGTGAACTCATTACCATTCAACTGTTGATGGAGAACAAAGCCTAAGAGTTGGGGTGGGATGGGATAACAAAAAGGTTGTTAGTATGTATGCCCTAGAAATCATTCATATTGTCGGTTTCAGGGCTTATGATCGTGTATAAACCTTATATATATTAATAAAAGAAATTGTTCTTTATTTACATATATTAGCTACTCCCTTTATTTTTCATGCAAATGAATATTGAATGTATATAAATTATTCAGATTATTTTATTTAATTGTTAAATAAAACTATCAAAGCGTTCCCTAGATATGTGGTGTTGATTGGGCAACTATATCACTTAGTAGACACACTAGTTGCTACCTAATGATATTATATGATAATATATGTAGGCTGACAATATGAGTATTGTCATAAGGGCATTAGTGCGGATTTATAGTTGGTAAACTATTTATCAAACGGGACCGAATATTGATGAATCACATGGTATGTATATAGTCAATGATTTATCGATAGATTATAATAGTGTGCGATATAATCCTTTTATCTGAGATGTCTGAAATCGAACTCTGTATGGATGGGTGTATTTTATATGGTATATACGTACAAGGCTAATCACGCCTTATACAAGAAACCGGTTTGGGTATACTTTGTTCATATAGGTGTTTGAACTAAGAATTATCGTTGCCTCAGTCCAAGTCAAGTTCCTAATCAAATGTTGATATAATGTCTTGATTATAAGTCGATGGTCATCGCATTAACATATGATCGATGATTCGAAGTAGTATTGAGATTAGGGTTTTGATAGTCCATTAACCCCTATCTCGATCAGGATATGATGATGGTAGGATATCACTCACACGTTACGTGCAATCGATGAAAGGTTTGATGAAGATACTTCTTCATTGTGACTTAGAGACTATGGCGTATTGCTAGATACTAACCATAGTCGATGAGCAACCGAAATATTCGAAGCTAAAAAGTTCGGTATTAGTGCATGGCTGAGTCACGATGAACCTTCATGGTGAGATCCTCTAAAGCTTCTTCACATGAGAGAGAGATAAAAATATTATCGGGAGAGGGCTAGCACCCTCATGATAATATATAAACATGCCAAAACTGATACATATAACGGTTATACATATCACCAACTCTTTAAAATGTTAAAGAGTTGATATATTAATATCATAAGATTATTTAATGTAAATAACTTGCCAAATTTGATAATAATGATTATCAAATTTATTAAAATATGATTTTAAGGCAAAATGATGAAAATTAAATGAAACAGTTTCATTTAGTGTAAAATGACCATTTTATCCCTAATGTGATACATGCATATAATTTAGTGTAAACTACATATTTAAATTTAATAATTTTGATTATCAAATATATTAAAATATAAAATGATAAAATCCAAATTAAAGTGTTTAATTTAGATAAAAATATCATTTTACCCTTATGTGTGTAAAAGTTATCAAGGGCATTATGATAATTGCTTGAAATTTATGGATTTTGTATAATCCATTATATTAATTAATTTTTCAATTAATTTGGTCAATAAATGATGTATTTAAGTGTTAAATACTCAAAGAAAAAGGGTTTTTATAAATGAACAAAATTAAAACATTTGTTAAATTATAATTGGTTTATAATTTTAATTTAGTGTTTTGTTTTCATTGGTCCATTTGTTTGGTTACACACACTTTAGATGGGTTTGATGTATCACATAAATTCTATTTAATTATTATATTTATAAGATAAATACTTAATTAATTAAATAAAAAATAAAAATAAAAATATAAAATATCTTTTATTTTTCATTTTAATTAATGAAAATACAAGATTTTCCATTTCTCTCTCAAGGAATTTCGGCCAAGGGTGAAAGGAGGAAGAGGTTGGGTGTAAAGTGAAGAGGGATGCATGGTTTTGGTCCTCATCTTCATCAAATTAAAATCCTTGCACCAAGTCTACCTAAAGCCCTAAGGTAATTCACTAAGAAAACCTTTGTTTTCCATGCTTTTTATCTAGGGTTTTTGATTGAAATATTATAATTTATGCATGATTTAGGCCATAGAACCTTCAATACATGGGTAACAAAATGACGAAAAAGGTCTATGATATTTATGAGATACTGGCTGTAAATTCCTAATAAAAAATAGTTTGAGAAAAGTGAATGGGTATTCATGAGGTGTTCTCACAAACTGATATAGTAATGCAAGTGCTGACCTTACCAAGCAAGTAAAGATGCTTTTGAATCAGTACCAATAAATAAGAGATTAGGACACTAATTAGAGGATGGTTTAGTCATAATGCCAATCAATATATAAAAGAGAAAGCCCCAACATACCAAGATGAGGATGTCAATTACATGGAAGCCTTTAAATAAAAATAATCACTTTCTAACTCATATAATTCAGGCTAGAAAAATCACCCCAACTTCTCACAGAGAGACTAAAATATGCCAAGATTATAAGAACCATCGAATTTTTAGCAATAACTACTATATCAACAACCTCATCAGCAAATGCTAGCTTCAAAGAAAAACCCACCTCTAGAAGACTTGCTGCGATAATACATATCAACCTTAAGATCAACCAAGTGGTATAGTCTCATCAAACATTCATTCATAATTTGAAAGTCTAAGTAGGTTAATTGGCTAAAGTGATAGCTGAGAGGGATTTTAAGAAGTTACCAATCAACATCAAGGTTAATCCCAAAAAAGAAGTCATAGCAATGACATTGAAGAGTGGAAAAGTTCTAAAAGCTTTGAGTATTTAGAGCAAAAATGAACAAGTTTTAAAGGAAAAAAGTACCTTTGAGCAACCATGGGTAGAAAAGTTAGTACCAAAGGATGAGGTACCATCGTATGTAGATGATGTGAAGCTATATGTACCATCGATTCCATTTTCGTAAAGATTAAAAGGATAAGAGGATGGAAAAAATTTTGAGAGATTTTTAGAGATCTTCTAAAAGCTGTAAATCAACATTCCATTTGCAAAAACACTAGCACAAATGCCTTTATATACCAAGTTTCTCAAAGAAACCATCTTTAACAAAAAGAAACTTGAAAAATATACCACAGTTGCATTGACAGAAGAGTGCAATGCCATTATTCAAAATAAGCTATCTCTTAAATGAAAAAATCTAGAGAGTTTACTATTTTATATTCCATTAGTCAAGTAGAGATTAATAAATATTTATGTGATTTAATGGTCAGTATTAATATAATATCTTTATCTCTTTTTAGAAAATTTGAAATAAGAGAGTTAAAACTGACCATAGTATCCCTCTAATTAATGAACAGATCGATCAAATACCCACTTAAAATAATCAAGGGTGTATTGGTAAATGTTGGTAAGTTTTATTTTTCTGCAGATTTTCTAGTGTTAAAAATGAAAGAAGATATAGAGATACCCATTATTTTAGAAAGACTATTTTTAGTTACTAGAGGAGTATTAATAGATGTGAAGAAAGAAAAATTAACTTTGAATGTAGAAAATAAAAACAAGAATTTAATATCTTTCGAGCCTTAAATTATCCATCACTTAAGGATTCATATTCTAAGATAGATGTTATTAGTCATGTGATTAATGAGAAGTTTAATAAAAATAAATCTAAAAATCTAGTTAAAAATATGTATTATCTTAAGTAAAATAAATAGAGAAGATATTCCTGAGTTGGTAGGAAGTGTGTGTAAATTAGAAGGATTAGAACACTTACCTTAGACTAAAATTAAAAAGTTAGGTCAAGGAAAGCCAAACAATACCCTCTATAGAAAGGTTACCCTATTTTGAATTGAAATAACTTGTTTTTTATGAGAATGTCTAGATTTACAAGAAACATACCAAGTCTTGGCATGACAAGTATATTTTGTGACGTGAATTCAAAGAGGGATAAAAAGTATTGTTGTTCAATCATCGCCTGAAATATGTTCTTGATATTTACCATACAAAGTCAATGGGTGAAACTATTTAAAAAGAAAAAATGGGTGAAGGTTACCCGTTCTAGCACACTTGTCGACTGAGCCTATACCAGTTTCATCTAATAAAAGACTTTAAACATAATGTTTGTTGAGAGGCAATCCAATCGCAGTTATTTTATTTTATTTTATTTTTATTGTGATTGATTTGCTTGAACTCCTTGGTTTCTTCGTTTTTATTTTTAGGTCAAAATAATTTGTTGTAATTGGAGTTTTTGTATTCTTTTTATTGTGAATTCGCTATGAACACTACTTTTAAGAAAGTTTTATTCTCCTACTCCTTTATGTTTATGAGTTAAATCATTGTTTTTCACATTGAGTTAAATCATTGTTTTTCACATTGAGGATAATATGAACTTTAGTATAGAGGGTGAAATTTTTGTTGAAATAAATTTGTAAATTTATTTATTCATCTGAAATAGTGTATCCTATCCTCATGAGTAACCCCTTATTTGATTTAAATTTTGACATAAATTTTGAGAAATTTTGAGATTTTTCAATAAACCTCACATTTCTTAAAAAAAGAGCATGTATGTTCATATTTAATTAAATGAGTTAGGCAAGAACTAGTATGGACCAAGAAAGTTAAAATTACAATTTGAAATAATGTTAACACTTGTTAAATGATTAAGAGTAGTATTAAGTCTAATAATGTGTATTAACTCTGTGTGTGATTGAGTCTATTATGACTGAATCAATAAAGTCAGTTTGTTTCTATATATAAGAGGGTTATTCAATCTTACTTATATATCTCTAGAACTTGTTTTAAACTATATTAAGATGACATTGATGCATAAAGCTTGAAAACGACTAGGGCATTAGGATTTACTCCTTTAAGCCAAAAAGTCATTCTAATAAATATTATCTCTTAGTAAGCTCATTTGAGCCTAACATACTGATCTTTCTTGATAACCTGATTGATAAAATGATGACTTTAGTCTATAAGTTTAATCCATCATTGTCCATACTTGGAACTAATAGAGTTAAGTGATTAAGTCTTGAAAAAGGTGATTAAGAAAGAACTATTGTAAGGGATGATTTATTGGTATGGGTGTTGAATGAAAAAAAGAAATAAGGGTATAAGTAAAGAAAATGTGGTGAGAACTGAGAATGAGAACATTCAATTCAAAGAAAAAAATAGAAAAAGAAAAAATGAAGAAAACAAAGAAAAATAAATAAATAAGCCATTTTCAGTACTTAACTATAAGTATAAAGTAATAAAGTGGAAATAGAAATGTTGTAAGGGAAGAAAAGGAGAGGAATGATTGAATCCCCGAGTTAAAAAAAAATTATCACTATGTTTGAAATTAAGTTTTGAGCACTTGAACCATTCTTATCCTTTTACACCGACTATATTATAACATTTGGAAAGATTATGGGATTCTAGTATATGTCCATCTAAGTCATGGATTTGTGGTATATTAATAAGCCTATGATAGAGCATTTGTATAAATTAAATCTGAGTAAAGCAGTCAACCCTTAAACACTTAAGTGAAAAAGTAAAAATAAAAAATCTATTGGATTCATATATAGTCAGTTTTGATTGCTTTTTGGATTATATTCATGCATTCATGTAATTTGGATTCAATTGAATACATACTTTATGATTACTTAATTTATTTGGTTTGATATGTACATTATATATTTAGGGTACTAATATAGAAATGTGGGAGGAGAATGATTGTTTTTTTTGTTTTGTTTTATGATTTGCTTGAGGACAAGCAAAGGTTATTATGAAGATTTTAATAAGCTAAATTTTATTGAGATAATTGATTAGATTATGAGTGAATTTTAGATTAATTTAGCTTATCTTAAATTTGATTGGAATAATCCTACACTAATTATGAATATTTGTATTATAGGAATAAAATTGAGGGAAGTCAGACTCATATCATAACTCTAAAATCGAAAAGAATTCTTCTCCTAATTTGATTAGGACTTAACCCTTTAAACCCTAAAAAATATATAAGCACCTCTTTTTCTCGAATAAGAGTTTTTTAGTCAACAGTAATGGGAGACAATAAAAGAGAAGAAGATGACGGTAGGAGATTAAAGACCAAGTAATTCAATAACCTGATTTTATCTTTTTTCTTAATTTTTTAGGATTTAAATATCCTTATTTGAATCAATTATATTGAATTCAATTATAGATTGCTAAATCTTTAGCTAGGGTGAAAATATGTAACCTAACTAAAAGGGTTGACTTTTATGTTTTCATTGAATGTTTAATTTAAATACTTTTTTTCCAATCTTAATGTTATGATTTATTTTCCTTGATCATATTGTTGTTTTTGTGATTGGCCAGTATAGAAATAATTTTAGAGTTTATGTCAAGTATTGACAAGAGAAGCATAAACTGTGCATTAGAAAAATGAACATAGATAATTAAGAATAGATATATATACTAATTATTTATGAAGTTATATTAAAATTAACCAAAAAACTTAATAGACTTAGTTAATAGTTGAGAAATTGATAGATAATCATTATTAGTCTAGGTACAACCTTAATAGCTCGACGGAGAATTAGGATGATAATTAGGTTAATTAATATTCATAATTAAAATCATTCATGAATTCGTATTTGTCATCCTTAAAAGGTGAACATTAGATCCTTAGCATTCATATTCCTTGACAAAAACTTCATTTACTGTCATCATTAATTTTAGTTTTAGTTTCTTCGTTCTAATTGTTTTTATAAAATTGATTCTTTATTTTTATTATTCAATTTCTTAGAGTGTAATTAGTTAATTATTTCCTTGAATTTGTCACCTTGGAATACTTTTCTTAATTTTTTTTTTGACATCATCCAGAGGTTAGATGATTTTTAGAATAATCACCTACCCAAATAATTGTGGACAGGTCATCGGATTATTTTAATGAGATTTTGAGGTCGAAGGTTTGATTAAGTATGGGAAAAGTGTTAGGCAAGCTATAACTTCTATTAAACAATTACCAAAAAATGTTTTAATCTTATTTTGTTATTTAGTTAATTATTAATTTACTATAGATTTTGACCAAGAGATGAAGAATCAATCAAGGCTTTCAGTTTATCTTGGTCTTGATTAATTATTAAGAAATTTAAAGGATTTCTGCTAATTTAATTTGGGTTTGACCAAGAAAGAAAGAGTCAACAGAGTGTTCAACCTATTTTGGTATTTATGATTTATTAAGTTTTTTCTAATTTATTTAGGATTTTAACTAAAAGAGGGAGAGTCAACAAGGTGCTCAATTTGTTTTAATATTTATGATTTATTAAGTATGTTAAAGGATTTTTTCTAATTTAATTATAATTTTGACCAAGAGAAGGAGAGTCAATAGGATGCTGGGCCTATTTTGATGTTTATAATTTATGAAGTATTTTAGAAGGTTTTTATAATTTAATTAGAGTTTTGACTAAAAAAGGAAAAGTTAATAAAGTGCTAAGTCTATCTTGGTATTTATGATTTGTTAACTATTATAGAGAGTTTTTCTAATTTAATTAGAGTTTTGATCAAGTAAAGAAGAGTCAACAAGGTGGTCAGCTCATCATGATGTTTATTAATATTAAGTTTTTAAAAAGATTTTCCTAAATAAATTACGATTTTAACTTTGTTGTTTTGGGAAAAAATATTTATTATTTTTTTGTTATTAATGATTTTTATATTTTTATATTTTTTATGAAATTTATTTTTATTTTTATTATTTGTTTTATAAAATAAAATAAAATTATGAAAAAATGATAAACAAATAAATAAAGAATTAAAAAAATAACCTAGGGCCAAATTGCAAAATTCAATGAATTTTTTTATTAACTAAAATTAGTCTAGGACTAAAATGTAAAAAATCAGAAAACTTCTTAAAACTTTAAAAGAAAAATTGATTTGGACCTAAATACAATTAACTAAACCTAGGTTGAAATTAATTTTGGACTTAATGGGTAGAACATCTCAATTTGGGATAATTTCATAAATATATAAGAGAAAAACATGTATTACTATTCACTCATCTTTCCCAAACATAACTAATCTCCATAGCCAATAAAGGGAGCTCTCCCACCACTATTAAATTCCATTCTTTCAGTATACCTTCCACCATAACCACCTCCCTTCATCGGTAAGAGTTTTTTATGATTAAACAAAACCCATTTCCATATAAATAATCGCCACTATATGTTACATGTATAACCATGCATTTGATCCATTTTCAATCACATCAAATGCCTTCCCAATGCCATCATTCGACTCAAAAACTATATGACTCACTTTAGGTCAGCTTGTAGTATTTATTGGTGGCCATAAGCGATGGTATGATGGAGATTATTTTTGGAATGAACAGTAAATGTCACATCTGACCCAATACTTGTCAATGATATTGTCTGCTTTCATCCAACCTTGAGGCCTCGCGGTGTTACTCTTTATAATGGGCTCAAATCCATCCCAAAAAACCTCGTTGACATATTAGCTCTAACTCTATATATATAGACCAGGAACTTTCTCTTTCATTCTAATGTGGGACTTAGTTTATTCCTATCTCTAGCCATCCTTAGAAGTCTATTATAAGCCACTCCTTACTCAGACTTTTCCTTGTCCCAAGCCATTTTTTGTCTTCATCAAAACTGAGTCATTACAAGCCAACCAACTTCTATCTGGTTTATCTCTGAACCATTACCGTTATGTTAGAAAAAAGTTAACTATGATACCGTACTATAATACTTGGCCTAGCACTTGTCAATAATATTATTTGCTTTGACCCAACCCTTGGGACCTCATGATTTTTATCTTAGTAATAGGCTTAAACCCATTCTGATATATCTCGTTGACATATTAGTTCCTACTCTATATATATAGACTAGGAACTTCTTCTCTTATTCTGATGTGGGACTCGATTCATTCCTATCTTAAATCATCCTTAAAAACCTGCTAGGAGTAACTTCTTGTTCAGGCTTTTCCTTATCCCGATAATACTCCCCTCATCAGGACTAGGTTGTTATAGTAAACTTTATGAGTTGACTCAAAAATCATACGAGTCAATTCAAAGTTTAAAAGATTTTTGAATTTTATGGTTTTATTCCTTTTTTTTTTGTTCCTCAAATTTTTTAATAATTCATCAAAACAAATGGCCATGCATGTAAAATCAAAGGAATTAAATTATTCCACATTATTCAACTACAATAGAAGCAAATAAAACTTATAAAATAGCTCTTTATAACCAATCTACTATTGAATCCAATCACCAAAACAAAGCAAATGTGTTTTTTTTTTATTCATTCAATCAATACCTATGCATGCAAATATATATCAACACTTATGCCAAACTATTTAGCTACAACAGAAGTAAAGAAAACTCATATAATAGCTTTGATAAAACTTCATAGCTTTGTTTTTTAATCAATCTTTACTTTTCTTATTTCCTACTATCTCTTTCTCTCTTCCTCTTCATCTACTTATCGTTGGTGGCTAAAGATCTTTGGTGGTTGTTTTGTGGTTACTCTTTTTTTTTTTTTTCATTTACTAGGGTTGTGCTTTTGATGATCTTTGAATCTCTAGTTAGGCCCGCTTAAATAGATATCTCACACCTAAGGAATTAAAGCATAGCTTTCCTTACTTGCTGAACAATTTTCCTTATACACTTTGGGAATATCCTTAATTTCTATCTTGCATTCATCCTCTACAGAATTATAAAGTTTTTCTAAATAATCCATATTCTTTCCTTTCTCATCCTATATCTCTACCTTCCCTTTACTAATTGGAATTGGAAACAAACAAGTGGAAAAAAATGGTAAGCATAATCTGATTATAAGCATTTAAAATTTTCTTTTCGTTCTCGCAATTAAGATTATGATGATTTCTTTCCAATTTCTTACCCGTGTGTGCACGAACACAAAATCATAATTTTCTTTTTAAATCAGGCATCAATCATTTTCTTTTTTTTCTTTTAAGTATTTATTTAAATACTTAATTTCAAAGAAAAATGTTCATTTGAATTTTGAAATTAAAAAGTTGAATTTCAATATTAAGTCCAAAATTAGGTTATGATAGTTTTTTTACAATGATTAGCTTTGTATGCTTGCAGAAACTACTGAACAGCTCTCCAGTAATATCATCATAAATCAAATCATCAAATCTAAATCAAATCATCATATAATCCATATCAAATATATTCCATATTCATCGTATAATCAATAATCATTTGTAAAATCATTATCACTTCATAATCATAGAATGGGATAATATGAAAACAAAATAATTAAAATAAGCTCATTTTCAATTCATGCTTGGCCACCAAAGCCTTATATTTAAATCAATATAACACATGTCATTTATTTATTTATTTATAAAAATAAAATATAAAACAAATATCTATTTAAAACATAAGTTATAAAACAATGCCTAACTTTCTAAAATATTAAAAATATTTAAATTATATAAATGTTAATTTAAATATTTTAAAAGAAATAAAAAAAATAAATAAAAGTCCACTCACAACTTAGAGAGGATGTGTACTCCTTATTTTCCCACTTGACATGCAAATTCCTCTCTCGTGTGATTCATGCTTAATTCATACATATATCAATATTTACATTAACCCTATACCCTAATTAATAGCAGTTTAATTTATATGCAATGAACATGGTCATCAATTTGGGTTTTCCTAGTCGATAACTATTTATTGGGTTCAAATTCACTTTCGATCATTTATCCGATTTTCATTAACGAAATTCCTTAACCAATTCCTTCACATCATTCATTTATTAGTAAATCTATAACCTAACTCGGGTTTTCAAATTTATTGTCTCATATGGTTTTCACAAAATTAAATCTAATTTCTTATCATTCATTCTTAAATTAGGTTATTTTAATCCTCCAAACAATGTATTCTAACTTAATTTATCAAAATTAAATTGAATTCTTGATTTTTCTAATAAACCAAATTTTATTAGGACAATTGATTGGATTATGGGTGAATTTTGGACAAATTTGATTTATCTTGAATTTAATTAGAATAATCTTATACTAATTATAAATATTTGTATTATAAGAATAAATTCGCAAAAAGTTGGACTCGTATTAGGACTTTAAAATCAAAAAGAATTCTTCTCCTAATTTAATTATCACTTAACCCTTTAAACCCTAAAAACTATATAACCATATCTTCTTCTCAAATGGGAAGTTTTTAGACAGTAGTAAAGTGGACGACAAAGGAGAACAAGACGATAGTAAAGAGATTAAAGGTCAAGCAATTCAACAATTTGGTTTTATCTTTCTTCTTGATTTTTTTAGGATTTAAACATATTTATTTGTATTAATTATATTGAATTCAATTATGGATTGCAAAATCCTTAGTTAGGGAAAGGACGTAACCTAACTAGGGATTGACTTTTATGTTTTCATTAAATGATTAATTTAGATATAATTTTTCAACTTGATGTTATTGATATATTATTATGTTTTTGATGATGAATGAAGAATTATTTAAATAAATGATTAAATTATTTTGTGAATATATTCTTGACTAAATTACATTTTTGAATGAATTCTTTAACCATTTAATTTGGACAATACTGCACTAATCTAAATTAATTTGTCAAGAAAGGTATTGAATTATAGGATTACAAACCAAAGAAAAAGAATATTAATACACCAAACCTTTGAAAAACAAAATTATCGATACATCAAGGAAAAATATCGATATATCGAGGAAAAGGCGTTCAAAGTATCAATACTCTTGAAAAAGTATTGATACAAATTATCGAAGAAAGAAGTACAAGGTTGAAACTCTTCAAAGTATCGATATGCTCACAGTAAAATCAAGTCAAAATATCGATACAATTGAATGCAAATGTTTAACATATCGATACGCGTAAAGAAAGTATTGATACATTCAGCCAGATGCGTGATGCATTTAGTCGCAGACGTGAAAAGTATCGATACAATTTTAAAAGTATTGATACAATCATTCGAATTAGTGCATGAAAACTCAAAATGCAAAAAAGTACTGATACCCTTCATGATAGTATCGATACATTCAACGTCAAATAACACACGCAGAAAGAAAATCAAGACAAGTATCGATACATGCAACGTGAGCATCAAGAAATCTCTGAGGAAATCATCAAAGTATCAATACCCTCATACCAAGTATCGATACTCTTTGTGTTTCACAATGTTCAACGGCTAGTTTATAAAATTTAATGAAGGCATTAATGGCAGACTCATAAAGTCATTGGGGCACATTAACTCAGAGTACATAATCGACCAAACTTGAAGTTAAAAGAGATGAATAGGCAATAGAAGAGATTATTGAGTAAAAATTATTGTATTGAAGTACTTTCTTTTGAGTCTTTAAACTCTCTGATATTCTTTTAGAAAGAGAAAGTGGTTGTAGAGTATATATTGAAAAAATAATATGTTGAGAGATTATACACTTTCTTACTGTTAACAAATTGAGTATGGGTTATTCTTCACCCATTAAAAAGAAATATTGTGTTCTGGGTACTTATCACCCGTATAAGGATAAGTATGCAGGCTACCCTTTGTCAGAAAAAGGATTTGTATTGGGTTTCTCTTGACCCAAACTAAAATCTTAGTGATACCTCAGAGTGGATGGATTCCATCTAAGAAGAGTGGATGTAGGTTTATAACCAAACTACCATAAAATTGTCTGTCTCATTCTTCTCTCACCTCTTTATTATCATCCTCTGCTTGCATTTATTTTTCATTTCATTTACTCATCATTAAAGCCATTCTCTTTAACATTTAAATTTTGTATTAAATATCAATTCACCCCCCTCTTGGGAATACTTCTCTAGGATATCAATTGGTATCAGAGTCTTACTCACTGCATTTAGAATTAACACCCTGTGAGGAGTAGATCACGAAATGGCATCTAGCAACATCCCTTCACAAATCATCGAAGGTCAATCTATACATGACCACCTTTCTTTGATGGCACAGATTATGCATACTGAAAGAAGCGTATGAAAATTTACTTAAGCACCTTAGATTTTGTTATTATCACCATCATAGAGGATGGGTACTCTCAACCCATGGTCATAGACGAATATAATAGAGAGAGAAAGCCCAAACCCAAATAGGATTAGACTCAAGAAGAGAAAAATCTCTTCCAGCTCAATGAAAGAGCAATGAACGTCCTCTACTATACACTAGACAGGGGAGAGTATAATAAAGTGTCTAGGTGTGACACAGCAAAGACGATATGGGATACTTTAGAAGTCACACACGAGGGGACCAGTATAGTCAAAAACTCTAAAATTAGCATGCTTGTACATAACTATGAATTGTTTAAAATGAAACCTCATAAAAGCATAAAAAAATATATACATATTTTACTAACATTATAAATGATCTGAAAGCTTTGGGCAGGATTTATTCAAATACAGACTTGGTCACGAAGATACTAGGAAGCTTACCAAGATCATGAAAAGTTAAGATGATGACTATAAAAGAAGCTAAAGAACTCAGCACCCTACCTTTGAAAGAATTGCTAGGGTCATTGATGACATATGAAATGGAAGTAATCTGTAATGAGGAAAATGATAGAGAGCAAGGGAAGAGAAACGTAGCACTGAAAAGTATAATGCAAACAGAAGAGGAAGAAGGTAGCAGCGAAGAATAAAAAGATGAAGAGATAATGCTGATGGCCAAAAAATTCAAAAGATTTTTCAACAAAGATAAAAGGAGAGGCAAGGTCCAGAGGAGAAAGGAATTCAAAAAGAATGATAGATCAAAAAAATTCAAGAAGAATAAAGATAAAAAGAAGGAAGTTATTTGCTACGAATGCAAAAAGCCTAAACATATCAGATCAGAATGTCCATTAAAGAAGCAAAATAAAGACAAGAAGAAAAAGAAGGTCATGAAAGTGACTTGAGATGAGTCAACAAGTGACGAGAATTCATCTGCGACATCAGAAGATGAGTAAGCGAATTTTTGTCTAATGGAAAAGCTTAACGATGAGGTAAACTCTTCAAAATCCTCTTCGTACTATGATTCATGCTCTAGTAGTGAAAATAAGGAAATGCATGATGAGTTGACAAAATTGTATAAAGATCTTAGGACAGATTTTGAAAAACTCTGTATAAAATACAAAACTGTAAAGAAGGTAAATATACTCTGATCTCGCTTAGATTGTGTACTCAAGTATAGGTAGTCTTGTTGTAGAATGGTCCGGTGAGTCCAAGTGTCGTATCCACAGGGAGTGTTTTTCCAAGAGTCAAATTGGTTATGTTCGAGACAATGTCCAATAGCAAGGGTAGAAGAAGAGTTGGATTGATTTTAAAGAAAGAAATTACCAAGTAAAGATTAAATA
>JAVXUL010137693.1:0-15129 GCA_035590515.1 Trichilia minutiflora
GTAAAGAACGAAAATAAATGTCAGAATTTGAATGAAAACTCGATCGTAAGAGAAAACTCAAAATAGAAAGCATTTGGTCGAACGAATGCTTAGCTTTGTTCAAATGAATGGGTTCAACTGAACGAAAATTTGGTTCGTTCAATCGAACCAAAGACATTGAATTTTACAGAGAGCTAGAAAATCTGCAATTGAATGAATGCAACTTTGCTCAAATGAAACATTATTCAGTCGAATGAATGGTTAAATTATCCGAATGAATAACTTGGCAAAATTTTATAGGGGTTCAAGAAATCTTCAGCTGAATGAAGGGTTCGCTTCGTTCGAACGAACCCCACTTCGATCGAACAAATTGGTAGATTCGTTCGATTAAATAGTGTAAAAAGATCAATTTGCCCTTATCTAGAAGCTTATTTTTATATAATCAAGGGTAAAATGATAATTTTATCCCTAATTTTATAAAAAGGGGAGTTGACCCCTCTTTTCCACCATTTTTCTTTCTTCTTCTCTTCTCTTCCTCTCCCGTTCGTGAGTCCTCTGCTCTACACACACATATCTCATTTTTTCTTCTTTTTTTGATTTCTCTTCACCATCTTGACACATTCTACCTCTCAAATATGTTACTAGCTTTAATTTGTGGCAAGAAACATAGGAAACGAGTTTGAGGAATTAGGATTTCGGAGCTCAAATTGGGGTTTTGCGAGTTCTAGGCCAAATCAAAGAAAACCAACAGTATTACGAGGTTCATAACAACTTTTCTAACTTATCTATATATCGTATTTTGCATTTTAGTAATTTTTTCACAAATCGGTTTTACTGCGCTTCGTAATAGGTTTACTAGTTTTATTGCGCGATTTTAGGTTTTTTGATGTTATTTAGGATATAGGAAGATTATATAACTCGTTAGGAAGCCAGAAATAAGAATGCGAAAAAATATGATTAAGCATTAACAGTATCCAAGTTACTGTTCTGATAAAGATGTAGAGTCCGCTCGTGGGAATTGTATAATCGAGTCAAAATACATTAGTTTGGCACAAATTTGGGTTTTCTGTATTAAGGATTTGATAACCGGTGGGTAATAAGGATTTTATCCGATTTCTAGGTTAAACCAATATTAGAAACTTGGGGTTACATGCATTCTATGCATAAAAGTCCCATTATAGTTTAGAAATGTGTATTGATAGAGTTTTGGTATTTATGTGTATAGGCTCCGATCTCGAGGATCAATAATCTAACCCGAGCGAGGAACTCTAGGGAGTGCATATCTTCTCTAGCTATGAGTAGAATCCTTTATGTTTTTTTTTTATTTTAAAACAAATCGTATTTATGTATTTATAATCATTTGTAAATGTTTGATAATACTTTCGCTTAATACTCCTGTTTATATAGAAATTCGTATATATGGGTTTTCATATGGTTTTTGAAATAAGAAATGATTTGCATAATGGATTTAACTAGTTTGATGAATCTATTTTAAATGATTGATGGCTATGGGCCAATTTAAGATACGTTTACCCTTTAATGTTGATTTTATGTATTATGATTTACCCTGGATTGACTCTCTAAAATGATTTTATGTTAATGAGATGGTCAGTGGGCCAAGTGTTATATTGATACTTGATGATACGACCTAAGGGCTAGATTTTATAATTTGCATATTAGTATTGACAGCAATGAGAGTTGGGATGGATATTAGTGGTACGATCATAAGGGTCAGGATGGTTACTGTAGCTACAGGATGAAGTAGCCTAGGGTCAGCCTGACAGAGAGGTCGCACAAGTGAGTGGAGACTTCACAGGTAAGGGTAGTATATAGTTGTTTATTTTTATGATGATGTGATGTGATTTGATCACCTGTGAGTCTCGTCGAGTTATCATGAATTTAATCCGTGACTACTCGAGATGAACATCAGTGGTGGGTATATTTTCTAAAAATTATGCATATTTTGTTTCTTGTATTTAAATTTATATTTTATAAAATAGCATTGTTTTCTCCTGCATATAAAGCCCACTGATGGCTCGGGATTGCACCTGATCAGTGTAATCCCGGGAAGGCAGCTGTGCCCAATGATTTTTCTCAAGATTGGATTGGTATTGATTTAGAAATGAAAAGAGATTTTAACTTGTTCTTCCTTTCTTTTTTAGATATATTGTTTGATAAAAGTTCTATCTCATGTTTCAAATATTATTGTTATTATTATTATTTTATATGTTCCCTCACTGAGTATACGTTAGTATGCTCATCTTTTTTCTCCCACTCACAGGTAAGCGTAAATAGTACGTAGAAGGTGATGATTGCATCAAAATTGGATATTTTAGGTATTAACTCTATACTCAACTCATACTCATCATTTGAGTCCACTAGGAGAGTCTTATATTATTCTTGGTTTTCTTAGTTTTGCTTTGTTTTCAGGAACATGATATTTGATAAAATTTATGATATTAAGTTTTGTAATAAAATAATATTGTTATTTTATGATTTGAAAAGTTTGTAAGAATCGAATGTGATACTCTTGATATATGGATACATGGTTTTATTATGATGGATTTGATTGGTTAATGTTTTAGAAGTGTTTGGGTTGTTTTTGATTGAAAAGTAGTTTGGGAGTTTGGAGAAAAAATATTAAAGTGTTTTATGGGTGTTTGGTTTGAATTTTAGCCTTACAGGTTCTTAGTAAGCGTTCTGGACCTAAGAAATGCTTATTAGGAATCTGTGGCGATTGTTACATATAGGACCCATGGGTGAGGACGTGATAATTCTATTGGTATCAGAGCTAAAGATTTTGAAATGACTTTGTTGATGATTGAATATGTTTTGAAAATTGTTTTACATAACTTTTGAATGATTTTAAAAAGTGTCCCAATGGATTTAATGAGTCGAGTATAGATCATGTATCAGCACCACATTAGTGTATATAGTTATGTATACAAGATTTGAATATTGCGTTCTTTGTATAGTATGAGATGTTGTTAAGATATGAAAGAGAAAGGGGTAGGCCTCGAAGAGAAAGAGTTCTCGAGGAAGAAGGACAAGATGAGTCATCTTTTATGCCTTAGACTGAACCTTAGCAGGCTAATATACCGCCTTCATTTCCGTATCCACCCCCAGGATCATGAATGCCACCTTCTATGACACCAGATGCATTGGATGGATACATAACCTATTGGAATGCCCAGAACTTTGCTCAAGTACAAGGTTAATATGGACCAGCATCATACCCTTATCTATACCCATACCCGTACCCGTATCCAAGAATTGCTACAGCTTCAGCGATAACTGAGCCGTTAAGATCGGTTTTGAAGCTCTCTAAGCTAATTAGAGAGGTCAGACAATTGGGAAGTGTGCTCTTTAATGGTTTTGTCGAGGTTATAGAAGCAAGTAAATGGTTGAAGAAATTAGAGAGAGATTTTGAGGATATGGAATTGGAAGATAAGTTGGAGTTAAAAGTGGTTACTCGATTGCTAGAGGATAGTGCAGTTGCTTGGTAGGCTAACGTACAAGCTAGATCGAGATTGCCATTGTCTTGGAATGATTTTATTCAAGAATTCAAGAACCAATTCTATACCTCATTCCACTGCAACCAAAAGAGACAAAAATTTTTGAGATTAAAACAGATGGGAAATATACTGACAAAGTATGAAACCCAGTTGAGAGAGCTTGTCGAATTTATTCCTGAGTTTACCAATAAGGAAAGCCTGTGTGCTAAGTTTGAAGAAGGGTTAAATTTTGAGATAAGAGAGAAAATGGTGTTAACGGGTACTCAAGGTTATAAGGAACTTATTTAGATGGCTTTAAGAGCCGAAGGACTTGTAGAAGAACGGAACTTTTGAGGGATGTCTCAGAAAAGAAAGGATCTTAGTGTTCAGGTGGGATCACCATTTAAGAGGAGTCGTAGTAGTGACTCATTGAGCAGTCCTTCATCTGTTAGCCCTTCTAATAATCCATCATTCTCTCTACGGGATCCAAAACCATCTAGATTTGGCACATCAACTTCGAGATTAGTGTAGGGTTCTAATCAGAAGCAGAGAGTGGACAAGTGTATTCATTGCAAATAATACCATGTGAGAATATATCATCAGTTATCGGTATGCTATCATTGTGGGGAGAAAGGGTATATAAAGAGGTTTTTCCTCGACCTAGGCAGAATGGAGACAGGTGGTCAGACAAGTCGACAGTACTCACACTACCTGCAGTCACCAGTTTAGCAGGCAGTAGCTTCTACTGGTAGAGGGTCAGGAGTAGGCAGTTCGTCCACGGCATCCTGTGATACTCAAAAGACTCGAGGTCAGAGTCAAAGACAAGCAAGGATGTTTGCTATCAATCAAGAGCACGCTCAAGTTAATCCTGATACAGAAACAGGTAATTCAATTATATGGATTTTGGTTTTAAGAATTCATCAATTTGTTGTAGCTTTTACTGTATTATGTGTATGAGTAAATTTCAAGGACAAAATTTTTATAAGGAGGGTAGTTGTGAGACCTTGTATTTTTGAGTAAGGGTATTCTTGTCTTTTCATAAATGTACACCTTGGTTTGGTAATTGTTAGTATTTTAAGGTTTTGGAAAAAGTTTTGAAATAATTAGAAAGAGAAAGGAGTGGGAATGGACGTCGAAAAGTGATCGAGAGTTCGACCATTGTAAGAAGTAGTAGCAGGGAGTATTCGATCGAACGAATGCATTTGATTTAACAAAAAAGAAGTTCGTTCGAACAAATTTGAGGACCAGAAATTCCAAAGAGTCAGGGAATTTTTCGATCGAATGAATTTGAGGTTCGATCGAACGAATTGGCATTCGGTTACACGAATGATTGTCTTGGTCAAACGAAATTTGGCCAAGATTTTTCAGGGAGTCGATGAAGATTTTGATTGAACAAATGATTTAATTCATTTGAACAAACCCAACTTCGATCGAATGAATTGGTCGATTCGTTCGATTAAATCGCCCGAAAATTAGGTGAAATGACTAAAATTACCCCTTCTAGAATTTTCTTCCTTCACAGAACTTAAGGACATTTTAATAATTTCACAATCCATTATATATATATGGATAAATAGTGGCAGAAATCATTTCTTCTTCTCATTTTCTCTCCTGTTCTCTCGTTTCTCTCTTATCCCTCTCTACACATTTTCCTCCCTTTGATTTCTTGCTTTTTAACCGATCAAACGAAGATTTCACACTAAAATCTACCCCTCATCCATCTTCTCTACATCCTAGCACTCTTGTTTCATCATTTTGGCCAAGATTACTGAGAGGAAAAAGTTAGGGTTTAGAGTCTAACTCGAGTTATCAGTACCATATTTGATGACTACAAGCTTCTATTGACTCATTGGTAAGTCCATTTTACTCATTTAAGCTTTGGATTTTTTATTAAGCCATTTTAGTAATTTTGAATACTGTTCATCCGAGTGTAATCCAGCTTTTATTTCACGAGTTTTTGAGTTGTAATGCGCTAGTTAGGCCGTAGAGTACTTGGATATATGGTTTGATAACTAGAAAACTTAAGTTCAAAGATTTTTACTTTGTAGTAAATAGTAACCCTTGTTGTAACGTTTGAAGTCCATTCGTCGTGGATTGATTATAATAAATGAGGTCATTTAGGGTTACTTAGGTTGTAGATTGGTAGAACAACAGAGTTAGATTAACTGACCGAGCGAAGGGCATAGAAGTGTTATAGTTGTGTGAGGTCGATTAAGGGATAATTGTATTAGATTCGAGCCATATGTATATTGGATAAATTTGAGTTATCGTTCACATTCTAATAAAACTCTTGTATATATGTATAGGCTTCGAACGATAGGATCAGGAATCTGACTCCTAGTGAGAAACTCTAGAGATTGAGTGGACAAATTTTATACATTTATTGTTTTGATACAGGTTTTGGTTATTCTTGATTATTTGTAAATGTTTACTAAAGATGATTTTATATGTTTATGCTTTTGATATATAAATATACCTATTTGTGTGTGTGTGTGTGTATATATATATATATATATATATATCTATGTATGTTGTGGCATGAAAATGTATTTGTGTGGAGAAAAGGCCAATAGGCCAGATTTGATGTTGGTTCGTGTGAGTGGAATCTTTTATGTTTTCTTTGTTTTAAGACAAATCATGTGTTTATGTTTATACTGATTTGTAAATGTTTTATAAATGCTTTTGATTAATACATTTGTTTACCCAGAAATACATATATATGTGTTTTTATATGGTTTTTGAAATAAGAAATGATTTGCATAATGAATTTAACTAGTTTGATGAATCTATTTTAAATGATTGATGGTCGTGGGCTAATTTAAGATATGTTTACCCCTTATTATTGATTTTATATATTATGATTTACCCCAGATTGAGTCTCCAGGATGATTTTATGTTAATGAGACGGTCAGTGGGCCAAGTTTTATGTTGATACTTGATGATACGGCCTGAGGGCCAGATTTTATAATTTTCATATTAGTATTGACAGCTATGAGAGTCGGGATGCATATTGGTGATACAATTATGAGGGTCGGGAGTGTTAGTGTAACTACAGGATGAGGTAGCCTAGGGTTGGCCTGATTGAGATGGCGTCTAGGTGAGTGGAGATTTTACAGGTAAGGGTGGCATATGGTTGTTTATTTTTTTATGATGATGTGATGTGATCTAATCACCTATGAGTCTCGTCGGGTTAGTCATGGATGTCACTGCATGACTACTTGAGGCAAACATCAATGGTGGGCATATTTTCTAAAAATCATACATATATTGTTTCTTGCATTTAAATTTATATTTTATAAAATAGCATTATTTTCTCTTGCATAAAATTATAACGTCAGTGGTGGGCATATTTACGATTCTTGCATTTAAATTTATATTTTAATGATATGATATTTATAAATTACATAGTTGAAATGTATAATAAAAAATTTTAAAAATTATTTTTTATTATATAAATATTGTAGAATTTAACTCATTATCGGGGACAAAATTTTAGAATTCAAAATTTAGGATGCTTAAATACAATAACCTATTTTTAAATGGTTTAACTAAAATTAATAAGGTTACAAGGATACCAAACAAAATATGGGGACAGTTGTCAAAGCAGTAACGACAACAATACCACAATTGCCCCAATTAAGCCACTGTTGCTAGCCTTTCTCGTTTTTGTTTATATTTAATTTTTAAATAAGAAAAAATTTTGTTAACGAGTGCAGATAACATTTTTATATTTATTATTTATAATAATTGTTGCTATAGATGCATTGCATCCATTTAGCTTAAAAACATTATAATATTTATCTCCCTCTTCTAAATTATAAATAAGTGTAATATAATATATTTTAAAGAATATAAAAAAATTGATAGTATTTTTGTTTTAAATTATAACTAAGTGTGATATAATTAGGATGATAATTTGGATCATGATACGATTATTTTACACGAATTCGATATAATTAAACAGATTTAAATTTAAAAATTTTGACACGAATAATAATCAGATTATATTTATGTCACATTATTAATAATCGTGTCAGATTTAGAGTTAATCTTCTGAATTCGTTTATTCATTTAAAATATAATTAAGATATAATTAAAACACTATTAGTTAAATAAATAATTGTATTTAAATAAAAAATTATGTTTAAATGAATAATCATTTAATATAATCATTTTATTTATTTATATTTGATATCTAGTTTATATTTAAATAAATAGTTAGTTAAATAAGTTTTATATTAATTAATTAAATGGATTGAATAGATTATATTGAATTAATGATCTAATTGTATCATATTATATCATCTATTTAAAAAATAAATGACACGATTAATAAATGGATCGTATTTGGATTAAGGATTCTTGACACAATTAATAAACAGATCAGATTTAGATGAATACAAAAAAATACTGTAAATTTATTGATATGACACGAATACGATATATTTATCCGAATTGACACTCTTAAACATAATATGTTTTAAAGAATGTGAAAAAATTAATAATATTTGCACTTTAAATCTTTTACAAAAATTAAGCATATAAGTTATTTGGGTTTTTAAGTTATTCGGATAATTTTTTTGTTATGCACTAATCCGTGAATCCCATACATGACAACCGTCACAAACTCCCAAGATGTATTCAAGCACTCAGAATACACCCTAAGAACCTATAAGGCCTTTATAAAAATCTGTTTTGAATTTTACACATTTAAAATACTTTTAAATGTCCATCCTCATCACCCAAACTTCTCAGGATAAATCAATAAACCACAAACACTTCTATATAAATATTTCAACCATTTTGTAAATCATTTATCAAGGTATTTGAATATATATAAAATGTTTCAAATAGATGGATGTAGAATTAAAATGGTTTACAAATATGTCTTCAATACATATAAAATAGAAACAAGTTTAAAATAGAACATATCTCTAGTGGACTAGAAACACTATTAGGTGAGTCGATTTTCAGGAATGGATATGAAGTCCTTAAATATCCTAAAAAATCACCACCAACGAGTGCACTACTAACAAGTTAAACCTAAAACTGGAAAGTGGGGGGAGAGTATACGAGAGTATACTCTGTGAGTGAACTAAAAATGTATAATAAGTAAACACTGCATAATATATAAAAGTTATAAAAGAAAATATAATTTTGAAGTATAAAATCATTACTTAAAAATCGTCCCAAAAGCAGTTTAATAAAAAATAATTGATTTAGTTCGAAAACACAAAACTTATGACAAAGGTCATTTGAGCTGACTCCCTTTCTTAATAATTACCCTGACTATGGGCAATCCCGAGATCGTCAGTGAGTTTTATATGCAATAAAAACATGTTGTTTATAATTTTTTTTTAAATACAAGGGATATAAATAATGCATGATTTTGATAGATAAAACAAGCCCACCACTAATGTTCACCTTGAGTTAGCCACGTGGTGACATCCTTGAGTAATTTGATAAGACTCACAGATGATCAAAACATATTTCCATCACAATAATATAACACCATACATCACCCCCATCTGTGAAGTCTCCATTCACCTAGGCGACCTCTCTCTCAGACCGACCCTAAGCTACACCTATAGTTACAGTGAATAAATCTAGCTCTCATGGCCGTCATCACCCATATATAATCATATATATAATCAATATCCATATGGCTCATAATAATCGCAATATTCACCAATAAGGTATAAACATCTCATAAACTGGTCATCGGCTATCAATCATGTAAAACATATATGCCATATAAATCAAATCCATCATACAGATCACATTTCATTTCAAAACCATAATGAAAATATTTATAAACATTCGCAGAAAACAGGAATAAGAAGCATAACATTTATAAAACCTTTGTATATTATTTAAAATAACGAAAACAAAAAGAGTTCACTCAGTATTTAATGAGGGTATATACTGTCATACTCTCTAGTTTTCTTCGTTCTTCAACACGTCACGCGAGTTTCTCGCTCGTATATCGTCGCCTAAACATATAAATTCAAAATTTATCAATATACATTTGTAAACTACAAATAAGAATCGTGTGCGTGCAATGCATGCTAGCCCGGATTTCTACGATCGATTAATACGCGTAATAAGTTAAATCCTCGATATTCATCAAATTATCAATTCTCTACTACTACGAACCCATATTGCAGCTAAACTCATGCAATTCAATTTGGTTTTACGATTTCGATAAATGAACCCTACCTACTCATCGAAACAGTAACCTTATTACTATTTATACCTATCCAAATTTTTTAAATTCTCATTTTTGGGTACCTAACGATTTATCCATCCTCATAACAATCTAACTAATGCGTAAAAACTTAAATGCATACGATAAAGAAGGCCAAAACCCCTTGGATGAACAGCAAAATCTATACGTGCAAAAATCGATAAAATATGAAATAAAAACTGTAAACGGGTTAGAAATAATGCTACTAACCTTATAGAACTGTTGGTTTGCTTCAATTCTGCTCTGAAGTCGAAAAATCCCAATTTGGCTTTCGAAATCCTAACTTTTTAAACTCATTTTCCTTGCGTCTACTGTCAAATTGACACTCCTAGAAAGTTAAAAATGAGTAATATAGTGAGGATTTGGTGAAAAATCAAAAATGCAGCAAAGATTTAGGTGATAGCTAAGGAGAGCAGAGGAGAGAATCTGATTGAGAGGGAGAGAAGAGGAGGAAGAAAAGAAGGAGCAATGTGCAAAAAAAATGGGGGTTTAGCCCTCTATTTATAGAAAAAGGACACAATCATCATTTTATAGTTGGTCGATTAAACGAATCAGGGTTCGTTCAAATGAACTACTCACTTCGATTGAATGAATACTTCGACACTTCTAAAAGTCAGGGGACTTTCATTTTATCATTCGAATGAATCTTTACTCGATCGAACGAATGGAGTACTTCGATCGGATGAATTTCAGTTTGTTTAAACGAAGGCTAATTCGATTGAACGAATCACTCTATTCGATCGATCGAACTCACCAAATATTGAAAATCTCTCCTGAATCCTCCTTAAATTAGAAAATATCACTGGGACGATGTGTTAACTTTTAATTACGTTGAGGTCCGTGCGTTTACGATCCCAAAACTCTATTTTAAGCAATTTAGATCTCCAAAATAATTATACAATCGCGATGGCATGTCAATTATGTACAATGCAAGCACAATTATATGTACAGTAAAAGTATAAAATTATCAATATACCCTTGGGATCTAGGCATGGGACTCACAAATCTACCCCCTTAAAAGAATTTTGTTCCCAAAATTCAATGTACCTTAGTACCGGAAGAGATAAGGATACTGACGTTGCATCTGACTCTCAGGTTCCCACGTTATCTCTTCAATAATATTACTCCCCCATAAAACCTTTACTATAGGAATGGTTTTGCTTCTCAATGTCCGTTCCTGGTGATCGATGATAGCAAATGACTGTACTTCATACTTCAAATCTTCTCTTAAATCCATAGGAGGTAATCTGATGATATAAGAGGGGTCGGGCACATACTTTTTCAACATTGATACATGAAAAATATCGTGAACCCTCTGCATCTTTGGTGGTAACTCTAACCTATATGCTACTGGACCGATTCATTTAATGACTCTGAAAGGTCCAATAAATCTCAATAGAGTTTTCCTTGATTTTGAATCGGATAACATCCTTCCAAGGTGATACCTTCAAGAACACTTGCTCACCCAGATCAAACTCTAATTCTCTTCACCTATTATCCGAGTACGACTTTTGTCTGTCTTGAGCTACCTTCAATCTCTCTCGGATAATCTTCACTTTCTCAATAGTGGCTTCAATTAGCTCAACACTGTCTAGTTTTCTTTCACCCACTTCATTCCAGTATAAAGGAGTCCTACATCTTCTCCCATAAAGTTCTTCATACGATGCCATTCCTATGCTGGATTGATAACTGTTATTGTAAGTAAACTTAGCCAAAGGTAGATACCGATCCCAACTTTCTTAAAATTCTAGCACACACCCTTGCAACATATCTTCCAATATCATTATGGTTATTTCAGATTGTCCATCTGTCTGATAATGAAATGGTGAGCTAAAATTCAATCTCGTACTCATAGTTTTCTGAAGATTAGGCCAAAATCAAGGATCCCGATTTCACATAATTGTTATAAGTACGGAATGCAACCTTACAATCTCTGTCACATACAATTTTGCTAACTTTTCAACTGGATATTTAGTTCTAATGGGCAGAAAGTGTGCAGACTTAGTTAATTTGTCTATAAACACCCATATTGCATCATGTCCAGTTGGTGTACGGGGCAGTCTTATCACAAAATCCATCGCAATATGTTCCCATTTTTACTCTGGTATAGGTGGAGTTGAAGTGTCCCTACTGGCTTTTGATGCTCATCTTTAACCTACTGGTATGTCAAACACTTGGCAACAAACTTTGCAATATTTTTCTTCATTCCAAACCACCAATAGTTCTTCCTGATGATTTTATACATTTTCATACTATCATGGTGCATCACAAAAGCTGAATAGTGAGCTTCTTTCAGAATGACATTCCTCAATTCACCATCTTAGGGTACACATACTTTATCCCTTAAGGTTAAAATGTCATCTTGGGTGATATAAAAATCTCTGTCATTACCATCCATAATTCTCTGACAGACTTTTACTAACTCAGGATCTTGCATCTTCTTTTCCTTTATCTGCTCCCTTAATGTTGATCTCATTATAAAATTGGTTAACATCGAGCCATCTTGACCACACTCTAAGGTTATTCGTAACCTCTTCAATTTCAGTAACCATGAAAGGTATGCTGACCTAACATATGCCACTATCACTAAAGATTTCCTGTTTGCTACCAAATTAGCTTTACCAAGATGATAATTAATGATCAAATCATAATCATTGATCAGTTCAAATCACCTTCTCTGTCTCAAATTCAATTCCCGCTAAGTAAGCAGATATTTTAAGCTCTTGTGATCAGTATAAATCTAACATCTCTCTTCGTATAATTAATGTCTCCAAATCTTTAGGACAAAAATAAAAAATAACTGTAGCCAATTCTTAATTATAGGTCAGATAATTCACCTCATGTTTATTAAGTTGCTGAGAAGCATAAGCAATTACCTTTCCATTTCGCATTCATACACAGCCTAGCCCTTGCCTAGAGGTATCACTGAATACTACATATCCTTCTCCAGGGATAGGTAATGTTAACATTGGAACTGAGATAAGGTGACTCTTCAATTCTTAAAAACTATACTCACACTTCTCATCCCATTCAAACTTAACATCATTTCTCATTAATTATGTCAATAGAACAGTTAATAGATAAAAGCCTTTAACAAATTTTCTATAGTATCTAGTTAATCCCAAGAAACTTTTGACTTTAGTGATATTCTTAGGCCATTTTCACTGTACTATGGCTTCTACCTTACAAGGATTGATAAAGATTCCTTCTCTTGAGACTAGATGTCCCAAGAATGCTACTTCTCGAAACCAAAACTCATATTTTAAAAATTTAACATATAGCCTTCTTTCTATCAACGTCTGCAGTACAATCCGCAGATGCTGAGCATGCTCCATCTTAGTTCTCGAGTACACCAAAATATCATCAATGAAGACAACCACAAACTTATCAAGATATGGATAGAATATCCAATTCATAAAATCTATAAATACAGTAGGGGCATTAGTTAACCCAAACGGTATTACAATGAACTCATAATGACCATAACATGTTCAGAAGGCTGTCTTGGGTATAACATTTTCCTTAATCCGTAGCTGATAATACCCTGATCTTAAATCAATCTTCGAGAATATACTCGCTCCCTACAACTAATCAAACAAATCATTGATCCTGGGTAGTGGGTATTTATTTTGGATGGTGATTCAATTCAACTGATGATAATCTATACACAGTCACAGAGTTCTATCTTTCTTCTTAACAAACAGCACCGACGAACCCCAAGGTGACATAATCGATCGGATAAAACCCTTATCGACTAGATCTAAAGTTAAACCTTCAATTCTTTGAGTTCAGCTAGTGCTATACGATAAGGCAGTAATAGAAATTGGTATAGTACCTGAAACCAAGTTAGTACTAAAATTGAATTCTCGTTCTGGTGGGATTCTTGGTAATTCGTCTGCAAATACATCTGAGAACTCTCTCACCACTGAAACTTGATCAATTGAGTACTTAGAGGCAGTAGTGTCAATAATATGTGCCCAATACCCTTGGCACCATTTCTTTATTAACCTTTGAGCGTCTATTACAAAAATCATGCTACTAGACAATACGATACTAGTATAAGGGGTTAAAGTGGTATTGATAAAAGATCTATTAGAACTCGGATTTATTAATACATATGTAGGCTGATTAAAAATCTTAACCATACCAGTCACCACATCTGGGTTAGTCTTTGTCTGCTTCTAATCCAAAGCAAACACTCGAGTCTTAACTCTATCTCAAGTTCTCTGAACACTATAGGATACTATAGATGAACTGCTCACTCCTGATCTTCTACCAGTAGAAACTATAACTTGCTCAACTAGTGACTGCTATTGAGATGAATGATACTGGCTTGTCTGACCACCCATTTCTGCTCTTCCTCTCTTGAGGTAATATCTTCTTATATGCCTTGTCTCTCTACGATGGTGACATACAAATGATTGTGGAAATGGGCCTATATGATATTGTCTGCAGTTAACACATCTATCCATCCTCTGATTCTGCCTTGATCCTTGGGTTTGTGCCTAAGCTGACGACCTAAATCTCGAGGGTCCCTAATTTTGAGGAGATGGTGAAGAATTACTTGCAAGATTAGTAGCAGAGGCACTACTAGATGAATCACTGCTACGACTCTTCTTTGATAGAGAATCGACTTGCATGCTCAAATCTTTCTTCTTCTGAAATTGACTCCGAGATTTTCTTTCTCCAGTTAACTTCTCAGCTCGAAGTGTCATCAAATCATTTTCTTGTACCCCTGATTTTATGACAATGATATCTTCTCACGTATCTCAAAGTTCAAACCCTCTTCGAACTTGGCACATAAGCTTTCTTTATTAGCAAATTTTGGCATAAACTCAACTAATTCTCTCAACTGGGTCTCGTACTCCGTTATTGTTATCCATCTATTTCAGTCGAAGAAATTCTTGTTTTTTCTGGTTATAGTGAAAGGGATTGTAATATTGATCTCGGAATTCTCGTACAAAGTCATCCTAGGTTAATTGTACTGAAGCCCGTGCTTGCACATTCGCCCACCAAGTAGCTGCACTATCTTCTAATAGTCGGACAGTCACCTTTAACTTATACCTATCCTGAAGTTCCATGTCATTCAGATCCTCTTCTAATTTCTTAAACTAGCGACTAGTTAAGGCTGCATCTGTAGTACCTTCAAAAGGCACATTTCCCAATGTCAAACCTCTTTAGTCCTAGATGCCTCTGCATCTTGAGCATTCGAATAAGTAATAAAGCCAATCCATGCCTTAGCAGTCATAGGCGGAGGCATTTTTACGCTCGATTACTGATATTGAGGTGGAGGAGGTTCGTATTGTTCTTTAAGTTCGTGTTGAGGCACATAAGAAGTAGCCTCTTCTTCGATATTGGACATGATTTCTCTTCGTGGTCTATCTCGACCTCGCCTAGGTCTCGAAGACA